>JAJOZX010001430.1:865000-898678 GCA_023014485.1 Bathynomus jamesi | reverse complement strand
AGCGATTTTGGGCATATGTTTATATAAACTTTTTTCATTGTTTTTAGGTCTTGAATCCATCCTGAAAGTGCGTCCCACATGTTATGAAACACCCTGTATATATATATATATATATATATATATATATATATATATATATATATATATATATATATAAAGTGCGCCTCGGTGGTGTAGTGGTTAGCGTCGCTGACTACGAATCCATCTGCCCCGGAATCGAGACGGAAGGCGGCGCGCAGGCAAACCCAGCTGGTCATCCTTCCACACAATAAAGAAAGTGGTTAAGACACTGGGCTGCTGCTGGTGGGGCGTGGTTCGGATTCCACGTTAAACTGTAGGTCTAAGGCGGAGTGACAAGCTTGACCTTCGCCAGAATGAACAATTTGGTCGGACGCAAAAGCAAAGTTAAACCACGAAGGTTATATATGCGCTCCTTCGAATAAGAAAGATGCCAACTTTTTTAAATTCAGATATCTAAAAATTTAATTAACTTTCTAATTTAGCATAACATATAACATAACATAATCCAATTAGGAGCAACATATTTTTCTCTAACATTTTTTATATACGAATATTTTTTAATGTTCCGAGGTACCAAAAGTGTTACCTCACCAAAAAAGTTACCGCACTACATCTCTGAATTATCACACACACGACCTCACATATGCCCAGTTGCCTACGCGCGCGTGCACACACACACACATATATATATTATACTGTGTATATATGTCTTATTTATATATGGAGGAGATAATGATGATGATGTCGGATTATGTTCTATGTTCGTCTATACACACCTGAACGACGAGGGTAATCTGCACCAAATTTAGTATACACACTGAGGGAGAACCAGGTAAGAGTTTAGTAACACGTCCGTCCCTCTCAGTCCTCCCGTAAGTTCTGTTTCAGGGACTTTTGCTGCGGAATGTGCAGCAGGCGTTTTAGTATATACACATATTATATATACAGGGCGTCCCAAAAAAATGTATACACACTTTAACAGCTGATAGCTCAATTGATGTTTCTTTCTTTCCAAGTTAAACCCATTAGAATTAATAATGGCAGTCAGACTAAGCTTTGAACAAAGGAAATTCATTCTAAAATGCTACTGGAAGTGTGAAAACGCAGTTGAAGTGCAAAGACAGTTTAGGAGGGAGTTTCAAACAGATCCACTAACGCGACTTACCATCACTCGAATTAGAGATAAGTTTGAAGCCGATGGAACTGTTCAGAATGTCCACAAGAAGCGTTCCGAAAGACCACGAACATCGACAAGCCCCACAAAGCAAGAAAGAGTACTGGAAACGTATCACCAAAGTCCAAGAAAATCTGTGCGGCAAGCGAGTCGTGAGGTAGGAATTTCAGAATCGTCTGTCCAACGCATTTTGAAGCGCTGTCAATGGAAAAGTTACATTCCAAGATTAGTCCATGCTATTAATGAAGATGATCCGGACCGAAGAGTGGAGTATTGCGAGTGGTACTTGGCACGATGTGGATGTGGATTGGACGAAGGGGTTTCGTAGAATACCCTCCGCGTTCACCAGACCTCACACCACTAGACTTTTTTTTATGGGGATACTTAAAAGACAAAGTCTACGCTATAAAACCTGCAACAGTCGCTGAATTGAGAGCAGCCATTGAACGAGAATGCACACAAATACCAAACGAAATGTTTCGTGATGTTTGCGATTCCATTGCTTCGCGTTATCAGCAGTGCCTGGACCAGAACGGACGTCAGTTTGAAAACAGGCGTTGACAAAACAATTAAATAATGTCTGTAGATTCTATTACATTTTGAAAATGAAATGTATTTTAATAAACACTGCCTTTATAATTATTTAAAGTATATATATATATATATATATATATATATATATATATATATATATATATATATATATAATTTATATATATATAAATAATGCAACTCCGAATGGTCCCCCGAGAAACTTTTATGTTACATACAGACCGTGCATGGAACAAGGAACTCTTCTGGGAAAATTAAATCTACTATACTGGAGACTATACTATACTATACTACTACTGGAGAGGCGGGGCCACCAGCTTGACCTCCGTGTGAAGAGAGACCAACGCACGAAACAACATAAGGTCCCTATAGTTCGAATAAGTAATGGTAAATGACAAATACTATAGTTTTTCTTTTTCATGATGAAAGGCCGAACGTATATTGAGGTTCTGAATAGAGTAGGTGCTTTAAACCCCAGATCCCTCTCCAGATGGTCTAAATTTAAAAGATGCCCAATGACACTGAAATCCAGACTCTGGGCAGGCCATGGTAGCACAGCAATATCCGTATATCAGGTCATTACGGGGCGCTGTCTAGCTGGACGAATACGTCGGGCTGCTGCTGGCCGAAAAACTCCGTTTTGATGATTTATCAAGACATGATCCCTGACGGTGTCACTATAGCTACTGACATTAAGGTCAAGGCCTTTTCTTCAAGGCTGAAGAAATATATTTAGTTATCTATTTTCAAGAATCGGTAGAACAAAGAACTATTTAAAGCTTATGAAGAGCTGAACTAAGCCACCCTTTATAGCTCAAGACGAAAGAGATTTATACAAAGTATCAACAGATTGGTATAAATTGGTATAAATCAATAATATTCATTTGTCATTCATTAATCGGAAAAGGTATCTCAATTTTCTATTTCGATAATCTGTCAAACGTAAAGTATTATAAAAAATCGTAAAACTGACAATTTTTTGGCATTCGACTCTTCCTCAGACCTTTCTTGTTGTTTATACCAAAACAACAATTCCAGGCTCTGTCAAAACATTAACAACAATTATAAAAAAGATGTTCACATAAAGACGGAATGGGGACAGTGGTTTGAATTACTTATAAAGTCATAAACCTGTAGTCTATAGACTTTTTGAAGTAAGAGCCATATATGTAGACACTTGGTCAACGTGCGCTGTGTGGCAAGGCCTTTTTTTAAAACTACCGTAAATGTAAACTTACAAGAAACTAAAATTATTCCAAACCTAAACAATTACCTTATGTGCAAACACACACGGAAAAAAGAAATATGATCAATAGTTTTTCTGATGGACATTTTACAACGTTATGTATGTTCTGCTACGAGAATGATTTAGCGTCCACGCAACTGGCAAATATCCAAATCTCTCTCTCTCTCTCTCTCTCTCTCTCTCTCTCTCTCTCTCTCTCAACTGATATTACATTTTCTACATCTTCATTCCCACAATGTGTGTACAATCTTCTTTCTAGAAAAACATTGAGAAATTCATGCCTCTGCGTGTCCAGCCACAAAGATGGCATCTATAACTTAGAAATTTGTTATCACAAATCAAGGTTGTAAAAACTCCTTTCCTCTTTCTAATCGACACCTCTCAGGTATTGGATTCCGAGATTATTCCTTGAATTATTGTGAATGAAATCAATACTGAAAAGAAGGTCGCACAAACCTAACTATAAAACCACGAAACTACTTTCCAAAAACCATCGGTTTACAATAATTAAATCTATCTAATATTGGCAAAGTTTTTAGCTTAAAGGGTTCAAAAAGGCTTTATGAGATATAAAACATTCACAAAATTAAAATATTATCACGTCCGAGTGGCTAATTCGACCGCCTTCAATGAATCACGGTTGCAGCTCATTCAAGTTGGTTTCAAAATGCTTATCAGGCAAAATTTAGATATTTTTCGAAGGTTTTACGAAACAGAATTCGATACTCTCCACACTGTAAAATCAAACAAGAGCCCATTCATGTCTTCAAACCGCCAACAACAACAGCAACAACAACAACAACTTCTTCCCTTAATTGACTCCATATGCCCAAACATATATTTCAAAAGAAACAGCAGGCGCTCCGTAAAAATAATGATTCTAACAGCAGCAACAACAACAACAACAACAAAAGCAGCAGCAGCAACAATAATAATAATAATAATGTAATAAAATAAACCAGGAATTAATAATTTGAAATTGGAATAAAATGTTTATGTACTTACGATAGTTAGTATTAAAACGGAGAAAAGAATTCCAGTCTTCAGATTTTGTCGAAGGGAGAAGCTGCAAAGAAAAAAATAACAATCACATTTCGATTCATTTTTGAGAGCAACAAATAAATACACGCTAATTATATTATGTATCTACGAACGCACGCAACGAGCTATCATGCAAATTGTAACATACCAAATTCGTTAAAGAGAGAAACTATATTATCATATATTATATATTATCGTATCATACTGTAGTAATGTAGTATAATGTATATCGCATTAACAATCGAGAATAATAATAATAATAATAATAACTGTCTGTAATGGTTATAAATTGGGTTAGATTTAGGTTAAGTTTAGGTTAACTTAAATTATTTGAGTGTCGATATAACGTAGATTCACGTGAACCAAACACGTGAAGAAAAATAAGTACATAAAAACTGTTTCATTTTTTGACGAATCGTTTTCGGAATAACTTCACTCGCTAACCCTTCATAATAGTACAATATTAACACTTCAAATTAACTGAATGATGCGAAGGACAAATTGCTTTATCTTAATTTAAATTATTTAAAACGTTTTACGCAAACATATTTTCACTTCTTTTTCTCAAAGTGAAACTCGTGTAAAATTATACCCATTGAAACTTGTCTATCTAAAGTCTAAACGATACAATGAATTCCAAATATTTCACTACTAAAATTTTATATATGTATAACCTTGGATTTGCTTCCGCCCGAATTGTTCATTCTGACGAAGGTCAAGCTTGTCACTCCACCTTAGACCTACAGTTTAACGTGGAATCCGAACCACGCCCCACCAGCAGCCCAACGTCTTAGCCACTAGGCCACCCAGGGTACCCATTTATCTGCCAGCCACTTTCTTTATTGTGTGGAAGGATGAACAGCTGGGTTTTGCTGCGCGCCGGCTGCCGTCAGCGAGTCTCGAACCCGGGGCCGATGGATTTGTAGTCAGCGACGCTAACCACTACACCGCCGAGGTATATATATATATATATAAGCAAACAACCACAGGGAAAAAGGAAAAAAGAAACACGAATTCCGAGCGCTTTCGTGATATATTCACATTTTCAAGGACAAGAGAGAAATATTTCTCTCTTGTCTTTGAAAATGTGAATATATCACGAAAGCGCTCGGAATTCGTGTTTCTTTTTTCCTTTTTCCCTGTGGTTGTTTGCTTATTAATAAGATCACGTGTTATTTTGTGATTTTACTATATATATATATATATATATATATATATATATATATATATATATATATTCTCCTGAAACAATTAGCTAAATTAATTATTTTCGACTCGTTGCCCAAATTCTTAATTCTGTTTGTCCCTCTTCCACCGTCAAACCACAGCAGGAAGAGCCAATCCCTGGATGCCTGTCATGAGGTCTTTGACCTCAACTGAAACAAGAGGAGGAAAAGGTCGTTTTGCCTCAAGAATGACCAATAAATACTCGATATATATATATATATATATATATATATATATATAAAAGCCTTTGAATCGAAGAAGCATTGAAGGAGACACATCACTTTCTTGTTTCCTGCATGAATATTGGGATATGGCTTCGATCCCTTATATAAATGAAGATAAACGGCTCCCTTATTTGAAAAAAATTAGAAAGAAACTTATAAATGACAGTAGTGTAAAATATAAAAGAAAAGAATCAATTGAAATTGAAAGAAAGAGAAATAAAAATTGCATTTTGAGAAGCGAAAAATGACTTAAGAATATTTTGTAGAAAGAAAACAATTTGTCGCAATGAATGATCCACACGAAGATAAAAAACTCCCGAGGCTACTCTCTCATATTATGGCAATGAAAAGGCCGCATGAATGCAACCTTGAATGCGCGGGTTTCAATTGTCAATTAAAAATTTACTTTTGAAATCCCAAAGAAAAGTCGGACTTCGATAGAATAGGAAGAAAACTGCAGTGAAATGGTGGACTTCACCCCCAATTCGGAACCCCTACTTGGGAACCTTATTTGGAGAAATTACATAAAATACAAGACAATATATATACTGTGTGTGTGTGTGTGTGTATATATATAAATGAGGGGGAGGGTCCGAACAGGGTGTGTGTGTGATTTCAGACAGTCTTAAAATGAATTCGTGTGAAGTTTATTACTTTTTCCTATTTATTGACTAAAAGAGTGAATTTTTGTATAATTTTTTTTGTTTTCTTTCTGCAACTTAATAATTAATTTACTTTTTACAAAAATTAGATATTTCGTGACTGTCTGAAGTTACCTTCGCTGTAAGAAGTCACAATTTTCTCGCAATATATCGAAAGTGAGAATCTTTAAAGGAGGCATTTTTCAAATCACTCCATTCCAATTCCTATTCTCAGTCTAGGATTTTCCACTAAGTTGAATTTTTTTCATAAAAAATACCCCTCAGGTGCGCAATTTACCCTTTCCCAAATCTGAAATTCCCACTCGCGGGCTGTGGATGGGAAGAGAAGCGTAGATACTGCACTGAAGCTGCGGTCTTTCAAATTTTATGTTAAGTTTAATCCTAAAAGTAAATAGACAGCATTTAATACAGGCAAATATCGAAGGATTCGGGCAGGAAACTCTGTCTAACGACTTCAGCCGCGGAACAGTTTTAAATACGAGAAAAATGTCTTAGAAATTAACGCAATATACGTATATCCTTCTGGTCGAAAACTTTAGAAAACTGACAACCTATCGAATCTTGCCCCGAGTAAAATGCGTTTGTAAGTCAGATTACGTTAATTAAGGCTATAGGTTAGGTTAAGTTATGTTACGTTAAAATATCACTCGATTGCTCATTCAGTCGGTTTTGGAAAATTATATTAATTATGGTTTTACTTCATTCTTATAAGACGGTGGAAGGCCTCGCGACATCTATATATAAAACACGACGTTATTAAAACAAAACCAGACAATGAAGTTAAAACTACGTTAACATTAAGTTTATACAAGTTTATAAGTTGTATAACACGTTAATGTAATCATATTTTTCATCATACTTTTTCCTCTTTTTTATTTTTATTTCGTTTTTAATTCATTTTTATGAAACTGTTTGTGCATCAAAATGAGATAGGAACTAAGTTCAAGTATTCTTTAATTGGTGAGAAATGAGCATTGGAATTTCGGCGCATAAATGTGAAGTACTATCATGTGCTTCCTTAATTCTTAATGTTTATATTACAGTTTTTTATCTCTATCTCTCTCCTTCTATCTATCTATCTAAGGAGGGCTATACGGGTAGTTGGTTAGGATGGAGTTGGGGTTGGTGATGTCCTCTTTTGTTCGTAAATGTAGTAGAAGGCGTTGGTTGGGTCTGGTATCAGAGTAGCGGGAGTTTTCAAATGATAGCTTTTATTTCAATTGTTCCCATTTGCTTACTTTTATTTAACTGATGACAATTCTTGAGAGTGAAAACTTCCGATTTTAGTCGTTAAATTTGATCTGGAAAGACATTTTTATTTTTGACAATGTACAACGAGCTGCTTACAGGGAGGGCTAGTTAGGATACATTGAAAGTAGTAAAGTTCCCTTTTTGCCTATAAATGCGGTGGAAGGTACTACTGGTCATGTCTGGGTCCAGAGCAATGAGAGTTCTCAGATGACACCCCAATGGTAGAGATAGGAAATTTGATGGGAACAACAACAACTCTCCGGAGTCATAACCTCAGGGTAGACGTCGTTTTCACTTTAAGGCAGGGGTGGGGAACCTGCCGTCCGCGGCCTAGTTTTTAATTACCTGGGGACAGTTTGATTATTTAAAGTCATACAGTATTTACATCTTAATTATGTCCCAAACTATTTTTAAACCTGCAATTTTTCCAGTAGAGAATATTTTAGTTAAATTTGCCCGCCACACAATAAAAGTTCCCGACCCCTGCTTTAAGGGATGCTGTTTGGGGATACAGTGGAAGATGATGGTTAGTACTATTGAGGAAAATCGCGGTACATTTAACTCAGCTGAGCAGAGCATAATTTCATAGTTTTAACCTGAAAAAAAAAAAAACTCAGAGAAATTCTTGAATGGGGTTTGCTGATCAGCTGGAGGTGCCTCTGAATCGATTCGTGCTCCTTTATACAAGTAATTCCTATGCGAAGGATGGCAATATGAATCATTTTAAAAAGTCAGATTCGTCTCGGTGGCTTTTGTTCCATACTATCGTTTATTTTCCAGCGTCCCCTAATGCGTAAATGGGTACAGCAGATAAATGTAGTACACATGGTGTGAATGAACTCCGAAACTATTTTCATTATGCTCTTCCTACTTCCCTATAAATTATTTTTCACAACTATAAAGGATGCTGAAGATTCTCATACGATGCTTACACGCGTAAACACCGGAGCAGTAGCAGGCAGTGAGGCCTTTTCAAAGACAATTTTTGACCAACGAACCAAATCCTCGAATCGTCGAGAAATTGTTCTCGAATGAAAAATTTCTCGACAAAAATATTTGGACCGACATTAACAAAGACGACGAAGCATAAAATGATCTACAGCATCATATAGCGTAACCTAATCTAACTCAATTTAACCTAATCTAACTTTAACAGCATATTTAACTATATAACACTATAACTATCCAACCTAACCCAGCGTAACCCAACCTAACCCAGCGTAACCCAACCTAACCCAGCGTAACCCAACCTAACTATAGTGAATCTACATTTACAAAGACAAAACAAGCACCAGGAAAATATTTCTCTACAACATTCTGAGAAAAATTCGTTTAGTTTTTGTTGTTGTTTTTTGTCGTTTAAAATGTAATTCGACATTTATTTTTTTTCTTTTTCCCTCTCATTTCTAACTTCTTTCTTGAACTAACCTAGAGTGATCTTAGTTCTGTGTTAGTCTATAACTTCTCTCTCTCTTTCTCTCTCTTTTCTGATATGATTTTTTTCCACTTCATTTTTAAAACTGAACTTTTTCCTCAAACCTGAAATTTCAATTCCTTTTTTTAGATTATTTTTTACTGTTGATTTTTTCAAAACGGAGCGTCGTTGATGAGAGCGATACAGTCCCCAAACTCTCGTTTCTTCGCCTACAAAGACCTTCCTTCGACGCACTTAAAAAGTGAATTTCCCGAACGAAATAAATAAAAGAAAAAGGGTATAAAAATCTCGAGGAATCCGAATTCCTTCCTCATGGCCACCTCGATCATTAGGTCATCATTTTTAGCTATACAAGTTTGCGAGTCATTTTCCCTTCGTCTTTCTATAGCGTTCTTGGAAAAAAAAAATCTATATATAGATACGTAAAAATCTCAAATAATATAGAAAGTGGCTAATCCCACAGAGAAGAATCAACAGATTTAGAGAGTTCTTTCTATACAAATGGCGTTCATAAACATTCATAGAGTAGAAATATTTTTTAAGTACAATTTTGGAATGCAAATTGTCCAAAAAGAATCTTAAATTGACGTATATGTAAAGTCTCCTTCGAGCCAGAATATTTTAAAAGGGATATAAACGATCGTTCGTCTCTTCTTAAGTGACTTTTCCGAGTGAGGAACGTAGACAAAATCATACACAAATAAAAATAAACGCCAAAGTTATCGCTCGTAAAAGTATATGACTCTTATTACGTTAAAATATTTTTATGTTATTAAAATAATACGAGTAAATAAATGTTGTTCAAAAAGATTTAAAAATAAGACGCGTAAAAAGGGCGATATAATATTATCGATAAACTAAACAAAACCTCACAGGCGAGAATTCTCTTTTTGAACTGTTAACAATTCTATCGGAATAATGTCTGTATAAACTATAAAGGATAAAAAATTGAGCAATCACGTTTTGCTCTTCCAAAACCAATTGACGGATAATTTTTCACAAAATAGAGAGAGACAACGATTAAGCGAGCCCGGTAATGAATGATTTAGAGTTTAGACTCTCCTAAACATGGCGTTTGCAAAGAGACAAAGTTCAGTCACTGTTCTTATTAAGTGTGATCTTCAGACTGATATTTGTCGAGGTATTCGCGTGTGGAGATGTTATCACGCGCATCACGTGCAGATTCAAATGTTTTCGCGTATTCCGACGTTTCCTCATTGTCCGATATTCCTTTATTTCCGCGGCTTACTCCGTCATTTTCTCCAGGCCGATATAACCACCTTCTTTTTGTAGGGAGGGAGATAGGTGTCACCCTCATTAATATATAGACGACCCTCCTTTCTCGTGTGCAAATTTCGGGTAGCAACCTCGCGTGAATTTCCAATCCTTATAGCTCATGTTTAGGATTTTCCAGAAGCAGAGCGTGTATACGAGTTTCTGCAGCAGAGTTATGGAAAAAAAATTTCGAGTAAATAAAATCTATCGAAAACAAATAACGAACAATTCAAGATTCAGCAACAATTTATAATTGGTTGGACAAATAATTTTATGAATACAAAAGTGGATTCCGGATTTTAATGAAAATTGGTATACTAATGTAGTTTTGGTCACTGATTTCAAAAATAACTTTCTTTTTTTGGAGAAATGAAGAACAAACATGTTAGAGCACTTTAAATAATTAATATGTGTTTTAACTAGCTTAAACTAGTTACAAAGGATTGTGTTAAATTTAGCCAGAGTCACACACTGCTACTGTTTATGAAAAAGTGCTCTAAGTGTGGGAAAGTGTGTTCCTTTGATAAAAATACCCAGTTCTTTTGTCGCCAAAAGCGTCGGTCAAACGGTAAAAAGTGCAACTTTACGAAGAATACATTTTTTGAAGGATCCCGACAGATCTGGAAAAGTAGCAGGAAAAAATCAAGAATTACTGTCCAGTTATGTCAATTGATTACCCGGTTAGGTCAATTGAATGCCAGGTTAGGTCATTTGAATGGCCGGTTAGGTCAACTGTACGCCCTTGACGATTGGTTAGGTTAAGTCATGATCTTTTCGTTAAAAACACATTAATTATTTTATTTAAAGTGCTCTAACATGTTTCTTTTTCATTTGTCCAAAAAAATAAAGTTATTTTTGAAATCAGTGACCAAAACTACATTAGTATACCGATTTTCATTAAAATTCGCTGCTAGCCCCCAAACCCCCAAACGGAAAAGATCGGAATACACAACCATTCCAATTAGTTAATTATTATTTTTACAGGAAAGTTTATATTTCCAACCATTTATAAATTGTTGAATTTTGAAATTTTCAGTATTGTTTTTCAAAGATTTTATATTTCCTCGGGGAACTTTTTTCCAGGATTGTATATTCAGTTTGTCGCAATTGTATAATATTTCTGCAGTACGGATGCCGTGTTCTTGTTATAACATCCTTATTGTATTCGTACAAATTACGCACTTTCCTTCAGTGTAACATTTCATTGACAACATTTGAGAATTAGATTAAGTTAGGTCGTGTCTGGTTAGATTAGGTTAGGTTAGAGTGTCGACAAAATGTGAATAGAGCCAGTGCATTCACTGCCCTTAGGACGAAATCACTGACCAAAAAGTTGAACCTGTTTTTTAATTATTAATTTGCGAAGTATCTATTTTCCCTATAAATGAAGATTTTAATAGAAAATCAAAGTTGATAAAAATAAAGGTACTTTCCCGTTATCCCGGATCCCAGATTTTTTTCCAGTTGCCAGACTTCACTTTTGACAGAATATTTTCGTTAAAACTAACGAAAATATCACGACTTAACCTAACCTTACCAACTAATTAGGTTAATTGAATGCCCGGTTAGTAAACTGTACGCCCTTGATAATTGGTTAGGTTAAGTCGTGATATTTTCGTTAGTTTTAACGAAAATATTCCGTGTCAAAATTGAAGTCTGGCAACTGGCAAAAAGTCGGGGGGTCCGGGATAACGGGAAAATACCAAAATAAATATTAGATATCAAATAAATATTAGATATCAAAATTTTATGTCTATCCTTCGAAAATTCTTTTATCGTTCAAAAGAACGAAATTATATATAAATTTCGAGTATTATCACCACAAATTTCGTTAATAAGCCACTCGATAGACGTAACAAAGAACAATAATTTATGCACTACGCCATGAGGTCAATCAATTACAGAAACCTTTCGCAAAAGTTTGCGGAAGAGAAGTGCCACCGCGGAGCGAGAAATTACTTAACAATAAATGGCTAAAGTTCTTTTATACCGTCACTCGACCCAACTTTTCCTTCTACTTCTCAAAAACAACAATAAAAATGTCATTAAAAAAATTCAAAATGACATCCATCACACAAAACACAAACTGAAAGAGACGGGAAAAGGCTCAAGTATACCCACAAGTGATTATATTATACACACACACACACACTAGTTCAGTTAAATTTGCTTGCAAACAAGTTTAATTTTAAACTGTACTACCAATAACTACCACACTTTTTATCACAAACTACCGAACTATTGAAGAATAGGGACCCTAGCCTTCTTTAGTTAGGATTATAAGGCTAACTAACGAAAATATCACGACCTAACCTAACCAATCGTTAGGTTAACTGTACGCCCTTGACGATTGATTAGGTTAGGTCATGATATTTTCGTTAGTTAACCTTATAAAGCTAACTAAAGAAGGCTGGGGTCCCTATTCTTCAATAGCTCCCAAACTACATATTTACGAAAACACAGTATGAATATCATTATAACTGTTGTGGTGAGTAATTATGAAGGTTATGGACAAACGAGCTTTGAATTTAAATTGTTCGAATCATAACTTAATTGTAGATAATTTGCTTTGTGTGTGTGTGTGTGTGTGTTAACTTTGTTTTTCATTTCTTAATTGAATAATGAGAGAAAAGGTTCATAAAGTTAACATTTTCACTGCTACAATGTTTATTACTTTTGTGACAAGTTAATTTGGTTATATACATAACACGCATTTAATTACCAGTTTAATCTACTTTGATTACTTAATATCCAAGTTTATTTTCTTTTCATTCCGTGTCTCGTATAATAATAATAATACCATTATTAACGCGGAAGACGGATGTTTATACCCTTTATACCCACAATGACTTTTATACATTTACGGAAGAATATTTCGCGATATTTTGCGATATAAGTATCTTCGATACACCTAATGTAGGTTATCATCCCCCCCCCCCCATTTTGACAGAATATTTTCGTTAAAACTAACGAAAATATCACGACTTAACCAATTATCAAGAGCGTACAGTTGATCCATTATTAATTATACTGTAACACGCCTATTCTTATCGGTTAGTACAGTTTGATCAACACTAATTAATATTGAAAATTTTGAAAAGCTCAAACTTAAAAATACTTTACTCAAAAGAAATTTATAATAAATTGTAATATTTGTTTACATTATTATATTTATAATATTAGTCAGAACTGTGTCCATTTATATTAAGTAGGATCAGGTACAATGTGGCAAAATATAATACAGTGTATACTTTATGTCCTTGAAACTTTAAGGACGCGAAGACATACGAGACGAGTTTCAAATGAAGAGACTGAAGAAAGAAAGAGTGATCCTTAAAACTGACTCAAGGCGCAGAGAACTGAAGTGCTATAAAAATAATAATAAAACGAGAGAGAGAGAGAGAGAGAGAGAGAGAGAGAGAGAGAGAGAGAGAGATATTTATCATTTACGTACTTAGTTTCAAAACAAGGGAAAAAAAGGTCTGAAAGAGGCCACAAGGCCTTTCTGAAACTGTTCGAATAAAGGCTGAGTGTAAACTTGATCCAAACGGTCAAAATCTCCAATTAGGAGAGAGTCTACCACCGACCACACACTTGGGGCATCTCATGGCATTGAGAAGGGGGCAGGCGAGGCGATTCATTTTGATTAAAAACTGCCAAATGACAAACGGAATGAAGAAAACTCATTCACTCTACTCGAAACTAATTTGAATAAATAATGAAGCTCATCCCGTGTGTACACACACACACACACACACACACACACTTGAAATTAAATGAAATAAAATAAAATCCCCGTTTATGTCGCTTTCGGTTCATGGAAAAGATCACATGAGGATCAGGGCTCCCATGTATTCTTGCTTTTTGTTTTACAGTACCAAGTATAATAATGAAATTAAATTGAATGCCCGGTTAGGTCAACTGTACGCCCTTGACGAGTGTTTGGTTAAGTCGTGATATTTTCGTTAGTTTTAACGAAGATATCATTTGGTAATTGAGGCTGGGGGCGCTGATCTTCAGGTGATCCCGTGGAAAGATTTCTTCACAATACACATAATATTCCAAAAACGGCAATCATGCTAACGATTTCTACATTAATTTAGAGTTAATTTTATGAGTGTTAAAAGGGGGAATGGATATCGCGAGTAAATTAAAAATAAAAACGAGCAAATTACATCGCTAACGACAAAGGCAAAATTAATAACCTTTTTCAACTTTCAAATTTCGTTACATAAACAAAGAACAGTTCAGAATTCAATAACTATTCAGTATTGTCGTTTAAGAATACATCATTGCGTAAACAAACTGCCGTTGCTGAGTAACAAAATGAAGAGAGTTCATCTTCAAACTCGTAATTTGTAACTGCAACTGCTGTTGGCATCTTGGCATTCGTCCAAGGCGCGAGAACTCACCCTAGCTGAGCCTAGCCAAGCATCCAGCAGACGCCACGCCGTCTGGTTTGATATACTGATACATAAATATGAGCATGACGTCATAGCAGATTGTTGGAGTTTGATTCGACCGCGGTACGTTAAAAATTTATGAATTCTTCTTTTAGAGTCGCGTGAAGCCTCACTGCTACGTTGTTTTTTTCGTTTAAATGTGAAACGAATAGAATCAAAATGCGATATTACAGAAATTTCTACATCTGCAAAATGAGTAAATTTTGCAGTCAAAATATTTTCATTTGAGATTTAATTTGTTAAAACCCTTTAAGGACTAGTCGGCAGCATATGCGGTCACTCTTGTTACCAGAACGTATAGGTTTTATTGTTATTCAAAACTAAATATTTTAGTAACTAGTCACTGAAATGATATACGTTTTGGGTTCCTTTCTCAACAACTAAATGGCATCTATATAAACAAGTAGAAACATTTATAGAAACGAGGCATTGTAGTACAATTTATATTATTATTTCTGGTGAACCTTAAGGTACCATCCGTCATTAAAGGGTTAAACAATAACAAAACAAAAAAGATGAAGGACACAATGTTTGTCTATATTATATATGAACATTATTTATTATCAAAAGAACTCCCAAAGCAAATATAAAAGGACTCTTCTCAATACTTTCCCGTATATTCCAACTCCTCCTGTCCTTATTATACAATACGGCTACGTCGTGCCCACGTTGTAACACCACTTCCCGTTAGATCAGCAAGGTTAAGTAACGTTCCGTCTGTTTAGCAATTCAATAGGTGACTGTCCTCCGCATTCAGATGATGTAACAACTCTCTCTCTCTTTATATATATATATATATATATATATATGAGAGAGAGAGAGAGAGATGGTTCGGATCCCATTTCGTCACATGACCTTTGCCGGTACGGACGAAGTTAAACAATCAAAAATCTCATTATTTATCCTATATACAATCCCCGAAGATTGAATTAAAATGTAGTGTTAGGGATTGTTTTTATATTTTCTCTTTTGTTTAAAATAACACTACATAAGTTACGCACTTATTTAAACTTTCAACCCAACCCATACATACATTCAAATGCAAATAGGCCACGATGCCAAACGAGTCCTTAGTTCTAAAATAAAATGAACAGTTCATATTTACATTATGAAGTAAATGTAAATTGTGAGAGGTGAAACAAATATTTATAAATTCTTCGTTTTATAACACCATTTGCCTATATTTGTGTTACAATCTTTCCATTATATTTTATCGTATCAAAGTTTTTAATCAGACTTTCAGTAACAAACAACTTCATATTCACATTTAATCACGATCTCCTCTCTCTACTTCTCACCTAATTTATTACACAATATAACTTCAAACGAATGAAACTACTCGAACATATATATATATATATATATATATAATGTGTACTTATGAGTGACTAATAGTTTTATCGTTTTTAACAATCCAGCAATAAAACAAACACTGCATTGAGAAAAGTCCCTCAAATACAAAAGTTTTACTATAACCGAAACCATAATCATAAGAAATAATAAATACAGCTTTGGAGAGAGAGAGAGAGAGAATCGCACTATATAAAGATGAAATCCTTTTTGAATACCTCGCCTTCATCCCTCATTAGGTAAACAAACAATGAACGAGTTCTGTTCCTTTGGGGCTTTTGTCTGCCCTTAAAACAAACAGTGATTCTGATGCAAGGCCAGGTGTCTGCGATGAAACGTACGCACGCATTCGAAACAGCTTTGAACAACACTCTAGTGTTATTCTATTCCCCGTGAACGTCGTCGTGCAGTCCGAGGTGACAAACTCTATTTACTTTGCTAAATAGTATTTTAAATAAAGTCATAAATGGGCGCGCATAATGGTACATAAACATCGAGAGAATTTAGCTGTAAGGCGATACAACAAACTTGAAAATGAAAAATGCTCCAATGTATTCTTCTTCTTCTGACGTAGCATAAACTCATCCATAATTCAGTGTCAAATATGCGCAATGAATGACCATTATTCGTCGACCTCAAACTTTTTGAGATTTTTTTTTTAAATTTTTATGAAACTAAATTAGGGAAGCGCCCAAACTGATGTTCAGTTCGAAACTAGGTAAAAAAAATAAACACACACACACACACAAAGACAAAACAAATTTTAAATTACGAGTAAAATTGATCAATTCCAATTATGTGGAGGCTACATACAAATACACTTAGAGTACAGTACCTTTCCACCCCGTCAAACTGAGTACTTTTGCTATAAAAGATTTCTCAATCGAAT
The DNA here is from genome assembly GCA_023014485.1 of Bathynomus jamesi. Classification (NCBI taxonomy): domain Eukaryota; kingdom Metazoa; phylum Arthropoda; class Malacostraca; order Isopoda; family Cirolanidae; genus Bathynomus; species Bathynomus jamesi. Next base: position 881,868 of record JAJOZX010001430.1, on the reverse strand, counting down.
ACATTTTTCAACCCTTTAGCTCCAAGTAGCAGTGTACTCGACTCGTAAGTTGTAGATATTTCATCGACGGGGGCTTTCGATCGGTATTCCAATAATCTAACTTAACCTAAGACTAACCTAATGTGACTTAGTCTAACCTAAAAAAAAAAACTTTGGATAAAGTGTCACGTCAAGAAAACGTCTTTAGCCGAGCTGTACTGTTTTGTTTTGACTAACGCCAAGCGATTTTATGCAGTCTCAAATGTGAGCCCTGAGCATTCAAGGATAAAGAACGAGTTATCAGCGAAAAAGAGCTTATGAAAAATTAGATGGACCAAGTTACAAAATATTTAACGCAATTAAAATATACTTCTCTCGTGTCTCGGTTCTTTGTGCGACAATTTTATTACTTTTTGTGTATAGCATTTGTTCCTCAAACGTCTATTTTAGAGCCACGAGGGAACTTTTTTCTGCCTTCATGAAGTATGTAACCGAAGGCGGAGACCACTTTCTCTTCTACATATTCTGAAGTCGCGAGGTTTTAAGAAAAATTGCTTTTTAAGCCGTCTTCAATCTTTTTCTCATTCCGAACACTGGCACCAAGATTTAAGCCTCTTAACGGAGTAAGCCCGCATACAACGAACAATGTAGAAAATGTATAGTTCGTTATACTAAAGTCGGATAATAATAATAATAATAATAATGTTTGGGATTCCTTAACTTCCTTCGTAACGGTAAAGATTATGTAATGGAGAGGACCTACGCCTTTACGTGGGATACGACCCATCGATAACGGGTCGCTACTTCATCTGAACGCGAAGGAGGGTCACCCATCCAACTACTGAACAGACTCAACGTCGCTTGACCTCGATGCTCTAACAAGAAGTGGGATACACTGAGTCGTAAAGTATAAGGCCAATGTCGTAACACCATTTCCTGTCGATCAGCGAGGTTAAGCGACGGTGGATCTGGGTAATAGTTGGATGGTAGATCGTCCTCCGCGTCCAAATTATGTAGCGGTCCCTGGTTCGGATTGCGCGTAAAGGTGTAGTAGGTCCCCTCCGTCATATGACTATAGAAATTACGAAGATTAACCGACCCCGTCCCCTCCCCCCAAAAAGTAAGATCCAGACTTTGGTAATCGATGGTACTTCTCAAATAGAAGATAAATAAAAAAGTTAATCTGGTCGCGTTGTCTCACGAATTCCATTTGCCTATAAACTATTTAGAAGAATATTAATTAACAAGACACGCGTTAAAATCACACAAAATGAACATACTGCCCTAAAAATAAATTTCCTCGCTTTCAAAGTTAAAATAAATAAAGAATTTGCGGATAAAACTATCTTTTGTTCAGACCAACCGCACGTATGTTTTAAATCAGTCGTTCGAAAATTGGATTACGAAAACGAAGCTCTGTTAAATTGTTTATTCTTTATTATATTTATATTTCACCTTTACTGTTTACGTCTTATACCCCATACCCACACGCACAATAAACAAGTGGGCACATAATGTTACAGTTAGAATTTGAGGGCACGACTCGTAAATTTTGGTGGAAATGGTATTCCACAGGAAATAAACTGTTGTTAAAATTTGAAAATATCACACCATGTTTTAAAATGAAGGTATTGATATTTTAATCATTTAATCCTCTAATCCTCTTTAATACTTTATAAATTGACTTAATGTCTGCAGTAGATATCTGGCAACCCTTTCATAACCTAACGACTCTCTCTCCAGTGTTGACAAACCTATAATCTTAAAAGGACGACGCCTAAATTCTGAGTGTTCCCTTCAGCTGAGATCAGTCGCATAAAATAGTTAATTATAAAACCAAAATTTTATTTATTTGCTAACATCATTATTAGACTAAAATTTGGCAACTTTAATAATCACTCGTAAACGTGATACCAAGAGAGTTCTCCCGGACGGCGTGATGGTCGATGGAAGTGCCCGAGACCGAGAGTTCAAAAGGCAGTTGTCGTCCAGGGCTTTAAGGGTGAGTGAGCGCCGGTATGCCCAACCCTCTAGCCCAGTGGTGGTTCCCAACCTTTTCTGGTTCGCGGCACCCCAGTGCTATCTATCTACTTTCACGGCACCCCTGTGAATTAGCGTTTACCCCCGTTCAACAGCCAGTTCCCCCAACCCTGCCAAGTGAGCACCACGTACCTTGAAACAGAGTCTATATCATTCCTTTATGGGAGTAATAAATTGTGAATTTTGTTTTATTTCAAAATGTCATACAAGCCCTCCTGGGAAGAAGTGGCTAAGCGTTGAATTATTGGATAAAATTGAATGTGTAAGGACGAAGCCTGAGGAAAGTGTATATTTTCACAAGATACCTCGTTGCAATTACAATTTCAATAAAAAATGTTGAAAAATCAACAATCTACAACAATCTTTGCGGCACCCCTGGGCAATGTCAGTGGCGCCCAGATTGAAAACCACTGCTCTAGCCTGTCGCCTAAATCCTCTTAAGAGTTCGTTTGTAAAATCTTCTAAAGCTAGCTAGTGTAATGAACAAAATCGAATTTCATTATAACTGCGCTCTTAATCCATTTTTGCGTGAAGTGCATCATTATCCGGTGAAATAAACCGTGTTTAGAATAACATTTCGTTTCTATCCTTTTCACGAAAGTCGAGAGAATCTTTCTCTCAACGCATCGAGAAAAATGGACGCTTAAGACGAGGGTATAAATTGTTTCCGACGACGCCCGCAGTCACCTAAAAACAGGGGAAAAGAAGCAGCACCAAACTGCGTGTGGTGTGCTATATTCTCATCGCTCTACATTTTGTTTATTATTATTATTATTATAAATTCTAGGCACTTTTAATAGTTCATATTTACTTTAAAAATATATCGATATAACTAAAACATATACAGTATATGTGTGTGTGTGTGTGTGTGTGTGTGTGTGTGTGTTCCTTCGTTTACACGTTCAACATGAATGAAGTGTCTCCGGAAATCAAAAAATATTTCAAGTTGTGTATAAAGATTAATGTACGATGTGAGCCGTACAGTAAAATAATAATGTTTGGAGTTATTTAACTTCCTTCGTAACAGCGTAGGTCACGTGACGGAGGAACCTACACCTTTACGCGGGATACGAACCACGGGTCGTTACATCATCCGAACACGGAAGACACTCACTAAATCCATCTGCTGAATAGACGTAACATCGATTAACACGTTGATCTACGGGAAGCGCCGTTCCGAGGTGGCCAGTATGTTGCTATAAGTTATTTCGTTTAGAAATTTATTTCATACGAAAAGTAAAATAAACCTCCTTCATAACTCCTTCAAAATAAAATATTAAAAACCATACAAATAATAATAATAATAATAATAATAATAGTACATCGAACTAGACTCAACGAGAAATACATACAGTATATATAAAACATAAGATAGTTGACCCCGAGACGAAAATTTATATATTATCAGTTACCAGCAGGATTAGTCACGAAACTTCAAATCGTGAGTGGGTAGCGTCAATGAACTTTTGAGCTACTGCATAACGAATCATTATTTAAAGCTATTTCGTCCAATCTATGACAGACTTTATAATTAGATAAGTATATTAAATCCACGTTCAAATGTGGAATGCATTGCGTCAAAAAATCTGTTTAAAACTTTTTAGGTAGGGGTGGGGCAAGGACTTTAATTTAAAATCGGCACACGTTCACGGATTAGAGTCAACTCCGAATCAAATAAAAATTCTATAAAATTCTATTCCTAAAATTTAAATGTTAGCAAAATGTTAACTCGTTTATCTGTTCGGGTTTTTTTTATTTAACTTTAAAACATTCAATATAACTGTAGAATAATGTATGAATGAAAATAGCTCTTTTCAGCATCAGATAAATAGGCGAGTGAAACTTACATCATAATTAAAATACTCCAAACTTTGAATACAAGATTTTTATTCTTCATCTTTATATTAAAAAAATGAGAAAGGATAAAGGGCTGTTCAGATAAGAGATAACACGAACATCAGAAACCATCAATCGGGTAATCGTAGAGCTTCGAGTCATGCGCAACTTCACGGACAGTTGTTGTTGTTGTTGTCTGAGACAATCTTTATTGCTACGTAATAAAAGTTGTTTTAAAGAGTTTTGTCCTTAGCTTGAAAAGTTCGCTCCAAAGACTACTCCTCATTTACATTTCAAAATACAGTGAAATTTCAAAATACTGTACCCGTTTAAGCAGATCTCTGGTCTATAAGTCGTTACCTTGTTGTTATACATTGTGCTTGCCAACACGGCAACACCCGTAGCTCGGTGTGTAACAGTTTTCCTAAGTATAAGGGGAATAGGTCGGAGGTTAAAATTCCGATGGTGTTGGGAACAATAAGCTAGTGAGCGGTATTAATTTGCTTGAGCGCTGTGCCATTTTCTGATCCTCCTGACTTTTATTATACATAGTTTCCCGTATGATCACTCAGGTAGGGCGGGGCGAAAATATATCGAACTCAAGTTGTCAGTATGAAACATGGCTGAAAAGGTGCTCTAGTACCCACCTATCATAAAAACATCAACTTTTATAGCCTCTGAATATGTGCATTCTCGCAACTTTGCCTCAATTTTGAAGAAAAGCCAAAATTTTGAAGCAAAATTTAGTTTGGTTAAAAATTATAACAATATTTCCTTTTATAAACCAAAACATGTGTTCATCGCTAAATTATATGAAGTGCAACTGCTATCCTCCTGTTCATTCACTTAAAATTTGGCTTTGTTTTCCTTTTTGGATTCTCTAGCCGAGATTTCTTGCTGAGAAAAACCATTCCATGGCGGGCGTCATGTCCGTAGACTTTTTCATTTGCAGAGGAGATTTCCTTCACATTTCTTTAACTGCCTGGGAATGACACGAGTATGTGTCAAGAATTATTGGTTTTTGGCAGTCATCAGTGCTACTTATAACATCAGAGAGTAAGGAAGGAGCAATAATATCCATTTCGTTCCAATCAATCATATCCATGTAGGTCGAAGTTGAGAAGTTGAGCCTGATGGATTTCTTGTCAAACATTCGAATTTCACCCGGTATAACACTCCTTTTCGCTTGTAGCACTTTTTCGACTGCTAGCTTCCGAATATTCTTATTCTTGTCAGCGATAACAGATAAAAGGATATTTTCAGGATGACAAAAGTAACAGTTGTTTTGTAACACAGGATGAATAATGTCTTGGTCAATTGTACCGGGTGTCTCAAAATAGATGGAACCCATTGACATGATAATAATTTATTACTCAGAAAATAAACTACAAAAAAGATTACATTTCCTGGAAGCTGATATGATAACAATTAAAAACTGAAGATTTGAGGTCTCTAGATCAAAGGATACATTTATTAGAGCACATGTTCCAAATGACCGCCGTTGCGTTGCAGACACACTTGAAGCCGACGAGCGAAGTTGTCAATCACCCTGACACCCTGCACAGAGTGCAAGGGCCTCTGAAGCACCTCGTCTGGGGCTTGTGTGCCCCAGAACACATTGTTCTTGCTATTGACATACCCACTGAGCAAGAAGTGTGCTTCGTCGCTGAACCAAACATCATCAAGAAAGTCAGGATCCTCTTCGATCTTGTTCTCGAACCACCGGCACATCACAACACGTTTTGCCATGTCAGCTGGTGTGAGTTTATGCTTGATCTGGATCCTGTATGGGTACAGCTGAAGATCCTTGATCAAGATTCTTTGCACTGACGCACGTGAAAGACCCAGATCTTGGCAACGTCTTCGGATTGACTTTTTCGGACTCCTTCCGACAGAATCTCTCACCGCATTCACATTGTCAGGAGATCTTGCAGTCACCTTCCTGCCAGATCTGGGTGTTTCTGCTTTCTTGTTGAGATTGTTTACTGATCCTGTGGCTTGAAATTGTGTGCCCAACAATAAATTTGGCTTTTCTGGGGATAATTGTTGAAGTTGAACTTCCTGCGAAATTTCGCTTGCACAGTTTTGAATGATTTCGTCTCCAAATAAGTAGTGACGCAAAAATTTTTTTCCTCCTTTGTCCAAGGCATTTTGATTGATAATTATTAGTTGTTATCGTCTCCTCTCTTCAAATCTGAGAAAATAGAACGAGAACATTAATATTGGCAGAATTATTAGCAGTGACATGGGTTGCATGTATATTGAGACACCCTATATATAGTTTTTGATAGAGCTCAATCATGAAGAAAAAGCTTTTGGCCCCATCCTGGCAAGACTAGTTTATTTTGATATAGAACCATGCAGGAGTATAGAAGTTCAGTATAAAATGAGAAATCCTTTGAAGTGTCTCTGATGGTTTTTCGTGCAACATGTAAAACGTAAGAGACGATTTGCTTTTGTCAGCCACCGTGCATTATTGATAGACCCAGGTTGAGCAGTTTCTAACAATTTGATAGCTGGACCTCTATCATGACCGTTTTCAATTGACAAAACACGCCTTATGGAGGTATTGCTGGTCACTGCTAAGATCTGCTAGCACTTCTTCTGGTAAGTCCATCACTTTTCCAGCGAGAGGTGGAAATTTTGCAATTGGTCTGTTCTTTGGATCAAAGTTCAGATCCTTGCCGATTTTGCCTTGTATTTTCTCAGGTATTTTCTCAAGGGAAGCTCATTAGTGTGAAGTAAATAAATCATTGTAATGGTCTTCCCAATGTTAGCTCTAGTTTTCTAATTACTCCATTTAATTTACCTGTATTCAGAGGAGTACCGAAGGGGAGGGCAACAGGGGCGATCGCCCCCCCTCGAGCTAATAAATTATTATTTTGATTATTTTTACGTATTTAATTTACATATTCAATTAAATATTTTACATATTTAATTTCATGCGCCAATCGAAAAATGTTAGCTAGCTTTCTAGCGATTTTGTGTTTCATGAGTATTGCGTCATTTTTCATGGCCCCTGGCAACAGCAGTTTATCGATTTTTGTTTACATTCATTTAAATATTTAGTTTGTGAACTTTCTAAATTTTGATAATTTTAAGTATTGATTAAAACTTTGTGTATGAATGTGTGTGTGTGTGTGTGTGTGTGTGATCATGTGTGAAGGCCGCTTGGTCTCAAACATGTAACTAATAAATGAAATGAAACATTACGTATGTTATTTTTAAAATTTGGTATTCAGTTTTTTACACATTTTAAAATTGTTTCAAAGTTTTCATTTAATTTACAGTTTTTCACATTGTATTGCACACACCAAAATTTTGTGTGGATTTTGTTTGGATTTTTTATTTCATTATAATGGACTTTAATGTTATGGTTAGTAATAATTCCTATTTTTATTTGTAACTTTGTAGAGTACTATTTGCAGGTGTCACAGGGCTAAAGATAATAGACCTTTATAAATTTTTCAAAAGAAAAAAATTTCAAACTGACAGTGGTTCTACAGAGCATGATAATCAAATTATTGTTAATCCCAGTAAAATTGCTAGGTTACAACAGGATGAGAACGAAAGTGAAAAAATTTCGGCGCTAGCTCTTGCTTCCCCTACTACTAAAAATCTAAAATGGCTTAGGATCCCGAAAACTCTTAATCCGGCCCTGAGAATAATTTTCTTTTATAAAGGTAACAGTCCAAGGAAATGCTTAATCTCGAAATTAGCACTTTTTTATTCTTATGTTAATACAAATCTGAGCATCCTAATTGCGGTTCGCATTGAATATTATGTTACTAATCAGATTTTTATCATAATTTTTATATTTTTTATCATAATGTATGTACATTTTTTGCATCACAAACTACTGCTTTTAAAGTCGATACAGAGTTAATGTCAGTAATTACTGATATAATTTCTTTAGCAATATCACTTGCTCTTCCACTTTCAGGAGCAACGTGGTCAATATATTAGTTTCCTGGAAATGAAACTAACACATAGTGGTCTTCATTCAAAGTCTGCTGGCATTCTCCCACTTTTGAAAGAGTTTTATAGATTTTTCCATCAAATCCAAGGCAAACTATTCCTTTATTCTGTTCTTCATGCTTCTTTCTTTCTATGTTTCTCCACAAGGTTCTTTGACGACGTAGTTTACTGGGATCAATCGTAGTATTTTCAGATAATAGATTAAGATCTTTTAAGACAGCATTAGCAATTAAACAAGCATCACGGTTGCTTATTTTGCATCGATCAACTGCCTTGCATAATTCTGGATATTGGTGTCTAACTCGTATCTAACTCGTACTCGCTCAATTCGAAATCTTCATTTTGATGAACTTTTTTACTTTCAGAGCTGATCTCACCAATATCACAAGGATTCAACTGCATTTCCTGGACGAAACTCTCTTGTTTATCTTTAAAGAATTGTCTTTTATGCTTTCTGTTTTCCATTTGTTGTAGTTTTGAAGTTTTCACTTTGTCCAACTTACCTATAATTATTTTTCGTTCAGTATGTTGATCAATCCAGAACTCCCATTCATCATTCAGGATTTTCTCCGCCTTAACGCATTTACACTCGCTTCTTTTACGAGGATTGGAGGCATAGCACTTGCAGCAACATATGGCATATAAATTTCTGAAGGAATCGTATTTACTTTGATAAGTGCTGGAAGATCTTTTACTTATGGGATATTTTCTAAGTTCTTGTCCCTTCTCAATTAATCTCTTTACCTTAATTACTATGCTTTTGAAGTCGATTGTTGGAATGGAAGCACGAATATATATATCATTCGCTTTTTCCGCGATAATTTCAGCATATTTCTGAATGCTAAATGTTGCAGTACTGAGCTTATGTTTAAGATAAGCTTTGAATACATCCTCACAAGTTGGTAGTTGGTTGCCAGGAAGTTCCGAAAACAAAATAAAATAAAATGCTGAATCAGGAAATACATGCTAGGTCAAACACATGATAGGTCACAAATACGCATGTAGGCACACAAATACACATGATAGGTCAAACACATACGGGTCCTACATTTTAAAATAAGCAAAAACAATGTTTATTAATGTTTTTTTTGATAGACATTGGCATTAATTGAGTTTATTGTTGAGATCCTCATACCTGTGACGCGAAAAGTTAATTTAAGGAAACATGCTAAAAGGATCTTTTGTGGCCTTTATTCGCAATTTATTTTTTCATAGTTGCCAGCACCGAAATTAATATTTCTAAAAGATATGACTTATTCCTTCATCAGTGACTTCTCGGGCATCTTTCAGCATGTTTAATTAAATTAATTTTTTTCAACGCACCCTAATATTGATCAGTGAGGCAGCAATGGGTCTGCTTAGTAAAGTTGGATGGGTGACTGTCCTTTGCGTCCAGAAGATGATGTGGCAACCTATGGTTTGGAACTCCACATTAAGTTGTAGGCTACTCCTGCACTTGAACCCTGGCAAAATAATGCTGTTAACAGCAAGCAACTCTCGGTTTTGGCGAAAACTGAAGTTATATCATTAAAGAGGTAATTATACTCTAACAATAAGTTAATACAACTTCATAATACATAGTTTTCTTTATAACTATGCAGGAAAATAAAAGAAAAATGCGAGATTAATATAAACAGAAGTCGTAAAAGATGGGTGAGTGGACCGAATTGGTTGCAAATAAATCGAGAATTTCTCGAAAGGCCAAGATTTAAAAACAATAAATAAGCACATCCTGGAAAACATTACTTTTAAGTAGTCACGAAGAAAATTTGGATTCATACACACGAGGCAAAAATACTGAACTGTGGAAAAAGATGTCATCTATGTTTTCAAAAAACTCAAAGTACTAAACGCGCGGTACAAAGTCATCTATTTCATGTAGTTCTAAACATAACACTCGAGATGTGATGTCACTACACGTTATCTTCGATTCTGAAAACAATGAGAAGTCCCTTTACCCATGAGATATTTTATATAAGTCCAACTACAAGTACTATACCTTTGGTTAGCTTCTGCCCGAATTGTTCATTCTGACGAAGGTCAAGCTTTTCACTCCACCTTAGACCTACAGTTTAAGGTGGAATCTTAACCACGCCGCATCAGCAGCACAGCGTCTTAACCACTAGGCCACCTAGGGTACCCATTTATCTACCAACCACTTTCTTTATTGCGTGGAAGGATGAACAGCTGGGTTTTGCTGCGCGCCGGCTGCCGTCGGGTCTCGAACCCGGTGCCGATGGATTCGTAGTCAGCGACGCTAACCACTACACCACCGAGGCGCATATATATATATATATAATGTGTGTGTGTGTGTGTGTGTGTGTGTGTGTATTGTAAAATGGAACTTCCCGTCCACCCTCTACATAACAGAAGCTTTCATGCGATGCAAAAGCATCGTTAACATACTTGTAAAACGTTAAAGAAAAGGATAATACCGGATGGAACAGCTCTCAAAGAGGAAATAATGTGTACGGATATTGGGTTATAAAGTAATATCCTTTCATGTCCTCAATAAAAGCGAAACGTTAAAAACAGAAACATAGTGCATAATATATATATATATAATATATGTCGAGCGGGTTTTATTGTGCCACTCGAACGTAAGTGATGACGATGGACTCGAATTCCGAAGGTGGTCCCTTCGTTTGGAGTCGGAGTTCTATCCGGAGGATGTTCGACAACGTCACTCTTGGGTTACGAGAACTCCGAAGAAAACTCTTCGGGGGTCACGTTTAACGTCGACACTAATGGACGCACCAGGCTCACACTTCTCGCCGGGTATTTCAGTTTCTACTGACCGCTCGTACCTCGATTGGTTGTAAAGTTTCGGAAGGTTACCATAGAGTGCTTAGCCTGATTTAGCCGTGACTTCTTTTCACGAAGCACGGTGGAAACTTCGGGAGAAAACACGGTCAATCCCAGAATAGGCACCTGATGTACCTCAATCCCAGATGAAGCACCTGCGTTCAACCGCAATCCCAGAATAGGCACCTTGCAAGGAATTAAATAAAAAAACCTGATGATTACAAAATTTATTGTTTATACAAAGTTTATTACAAATATAATAAAGGCAAAGTTATAAAAGGTTTAAAGTGGTTTAATGAATAAAGAAAAAAAATTTCTGAAATAGAAATCGAATAATATTATTAATAAAATATTAAATGTGAAAATCAGGTAAAAATCAAACTGGTAAGAATAGCAAAACTAACCAAAAAAGCAGAAGATATAGCAAAAGATTAGGTTAGGTTAGGTTAGGTTAGGTTAGAGTTGATTTTTTTCAAATATTGATAAAAACAATGAAATTATATCTCTAAAAACTGTTTATATTTTTTTCTCCTCAATCCCAGATTAAGCACCTGTGTTTTGCCTCAATCCCAGATTAAGCACCTAAAAATGATTTCAGGTGCCTATTCTGGGATTGATCCGAAGTATGCAATGAGATATTAGGTCGTATGTCATGAATTCATTATTAAGTCAGAGTATTCTAAATGTCAGAATTCTTTAGAATCTAAAGAATGCAAATTCTTGAAAATGTTAGGCATTCGAGAGTGTAAATAGTTACCGTAAACATTGGCTTCACCCAGCCTATGATGAATGTATTTCAAATATGCGAGTGTCTACGCAAGTTTCTTCAGCAATGCATAATTAAAATGTAGCACAAGTAGTATTGTTTTATTTAATAAAGGTGTTAATGTTGTTGTTTCACAAATTCTGAGAATGATTAAGAAAACGTTAAAATCATTTGTGTTTTTAATTTACAACACTACCAATTCACGATTAACTACTTAATATACAAATACTTGGTGTATTCACAATTAATTAATTATTCACCAACAATTGATAATTTCACTTAAAATTTCTTCAAGTACCTTGTACTCACAAAATTTATCTCTTTCTACAGTTTACACCATCTAGCGCATCTTTAAATATTTCTGATAATGACTTAGTGTTGTATCCAGTGGCGTATTAAGGGGGGTCCAGGCCCCAGTCCCCAGCTGTTTTAGGGGCCGATGTTTATAATATCAATGATAAATTTGGAATGCTCAACAATATCTCTCAACTAACTTCGGAGGAAGCATTAAAAGCAACAAAAAATCTGGCTAGTCCATTACCCAAATGATTTTAAGGACAGCTTCCCATTTGAGTTTCAGCATTTTGTACTGTTTGTTAAACAAAACGTTTTAGCTGACACTCGCCCATTAGGAGTACTACAGGAAATTCACAAATTGTGGGCTGTTTTCCCAAATACTTTCATTGCTTATCGCATTTATTTGTTTTGATGATGTGAAATGCAACTGCGGAGCGTTCTTTTTCTCATTTGAGCATGATTAAAAATGTTAAACGTCAAATGCTAACCTAAAAGAAATTGCAAAGTCTGTCAGTGTTATGCATAGAAAAGAATATTTTGAGGAATTTAAATACTGAGCTTGTGATTGGAAAATTTAGTGATATGAAGCAGCTCAAAAAACTTTTGTATACTGGTGGTGGATGATTTTGTGACCAACTTTGGTAGATTAGTAGTGGACTCGTAGTTGCGTAATTGGTTTGGTGTAATTGTAGCAGCTTGGTATTTGCGTAAAACTTGCATTAGTTGATTTAGGATTAAATGGTTTTATTAATTTACATGACTCGAAGATTTGTCTCGTTGAGGGACCCCAAGAATATTTTGGCCCCAGGGCCCAAAAATCCGCAAGATGAGAGAGAGAGAGAACGAAACAAATGAAAAAATGAGGTAACCACCCGGGATCTTCCGATTGCCGGTCAGATATGATAACCACTACACCATGGGCCTCACCCATTCAAATGCCGTAATTCTTCTACATACGCGCAGAAACCAATGCCCCAAGGGGGCACCCCTCGCATGCCGTAACATTATATACATTTAACTGCAAACACGCAGTATAATTAACGTAAAGAACGACGCTTGTATAGGAGATATTCCGTGCAAGATAAGAGAGAGAGAACGAAACATGAAAAAATGAGGTAACCGCCCGGGAATCGAACCCGGGATCTTCCGATTGCCGGTCAGATATGATAACCACTACACCATGGGCCTCACCCATTCAAATGCCGTAATTCTTCTACATACGCGCATTGGTTTCTGCGCGTATGTAGAAGAATTACGGCATTTGAATGGGTGAGGCCCATGGTGTAGTGGTTATCATATCTGACCGGCAATCGGAAGATCCCGGGTTCGATTCCCGGGTGGTTACCTCATTTTTTCATTTGTTTCGTTCTCTCTTTCTCATCTTGCGCGGAATATCTCCTATACAAGCGTCGTTCTTTACGTTAATTATACTGCGTGTTTGCAGTTAAATGTGTATATATATAATATATATATATATATATATGTATATACTGTATGTTAAACACAGACCGTGCATGGAACAAGGAACTCTTCTGGGAAAATTAAATCCACTATAGTCCGAATAAGTATATATATATATATATATATATGCTTAAATTTACTGAGTAATTATGAATGAAAAAGAAAGTAATTAGTAAGTAATAAATGCCCACATCATTACTCTGTGCGGCTGTGCCCATAATTTTTGTTTCTTCTACCCACCGCGTATTATGTATTTATCCTCTTTAATAATTTACTGAGTCTTAAAAACTGTGGTAATTCTTACACTTACTTTCGTATTATGAGAGAAATATTTTAAGAGCCTTTTTTTTTTTTTTTATCATCTTACATCTGGCTTCTCGTTTCGTGAAAAAATGCCGCCGTTGACATTTCGATAAGCGAGTTGGATGGTTGGTTGGTTATAATGACGCTATAATAAAGACAGAATTTTGTATATGAGAATAGTAACGTCTTTGGTCGAATTAGGGACTTTTTATCACCAAGCCAAAGAGACTTTCCTTCTTATTCTTCTGATTCTCCTCATTCTCCTCATTCTTCTGATTCTCTCATTCTTCTGATTATTTTTATCTTCTTCATTGGGAATCTGTTGCTTGAGGCAAAGAGTGTAAAACCAGTTCTGACTGGTTTAGGTTGATTTTCCTGAACGAAATTGAGTATCTTCCTGTGCTATTCAGCGAATCTGTAATGTTATTAATAGTGTTATTAAACCCTGATAAGAATGAAGTACAGAAATCTTTGTTTTCTGTAATATATGGGGAGTTGGGGACGTACATAGGGCCGAATTTTTAATATGTATTATGCATGTTGAATAAATTTATAGGATTAATTATTTGTATATTCTTTTCAATGTTCTATTATATATATATATATATATATATATATATATATATATATATGGGATGAATTTCACACTTAGACAAGTGAAATGACTGAATGATGCAAACCCATAAGGGAAAAAAAAATTATTCCAAGGTCTTTCGTGTATTCAGCAGTACACCTCGTAAGGAAATTTTCTTTTTCCTTGTGGTTTGCATTATATATATATATACTTTTTACTTTTGTTTACTTTTGTTGAGTTTGAACGACGGTTCAGGATCGACCTGCGGTCGACCCCTCTGCAGCATCCCGCCTCATTTGCGGGACTTGGTGAAGGAGGGAATTGCTCTCTGATCGCCTCCTGCCCTCGTAGCCAGCCACGCATGGCTGGTCAGGGACTTTGCACAAGAATCTGTCCAGCTGGTTCTTGAAGTTATTCAGGTTGGTGTGCTGGAGATTCCTCACTTCTTTTGGAAGGACATTGAAAAGCTTTGGGCCCCGTATTCTGAGGGTATTTTCCATCCTCGTTTTCATGGCTCCTTGTCCCACCGCAGCTGGGACCGTACAAAATCTGCCTCTTCTCTCATTCCAGTTTGTTCTATTTCATTTCTGAGGTTAGGGACAGAGCCCTCAAGTATGTTCCATATGTATATTATTGTGTACCGCTCTCGCCTTCTTTCAAGAGAGTAGAGTTCCAGAGATTGTAGTCGAGACCAGTAGTCTTCACCTTCCGTTTCCTCTATCTTAGACGTAAAAGTTCTTTATAGCTTCAATGCTCGCAATGTCTCTTTTCTGTGTGGGCTTGTGAGTACTGAGCAATACTCAATTATTGGTAGGACTAGACTCTTCCATAATTTGAGCATGATGTTTGCTTTTCTGCTGCGGAAGCTCCTCCAGATGATTCCCATTATTTTTCTAGCCGTTGTGATTTTGATTTTATAGTGCTCTCTGAATTCTGCATCCGACGACATTATTACTCCAAGATCCCTGACTTGTGGATTCGGTGTTATCTTTTTGGCTTGCGGAGTTTTGTACCCTTTTTTCTGTAGCTCTTTGTTATTACCATATTTTAGAAGTTGGAATTTTTCTTCGTTGAACTTCATATTGTTGTCTTCTACCCACTGGAATAATGTTTCAATGTCGTTTTGTAGTTTTCGTATGTCATCTTCGTTCAATATTTCCTTACATATCTTCGTGTCATCTGCGAAGCATGATACAATACTGTCCTTAATATCTGCATCAATATCTGCAATCATTATTATGAACAGCAAGGGAGCTAATACTGTCCCTTGTGGGACAGAGCTCACGACTTCCGAGACTTCCGATTTAACTCCGTTTACCACCACTCTTTGCGTTCTTTGCGTCAAGAAATTAAATATCCACCTTCCTAGGTTTCCAGTAATTCCTGTATCCTTAAGTTTGTGTGCTATGATTCCATGGTCACATTTATCGAAGGCTTTAGCAAAATCAGTATATATTAAATCAATGTTTTGTCCTCGACACAATGTTCCTAATATTTTCTCCTGGTGGTCTAGTAGCTGTGACAGGCATGATCTACCCCCTGAAGCCATGTTGATTTGGGTTGTATAAGTCTTTTTCTTGTAGGTAGTAGGTGATTTTGGCTCTAATTATGCGTTCAAAACACTTTATAAGGTGTGAGGTGAGAGCCACTGGCCGATAATTTTTGGGCATTGCTCTGTTACCACCTTTTAATAGGGGGGCAATATTCGCGTTCTTTAAGGGGAGTGGAATTTGTCCTGTGTCGAGTGATTTCCTCCATAGTAAGTATAGCGGTTTTGCAATACTCTCTTTGCATTTCTTCAGAAATGTGGCACTCCATGTGTCTGGCCCTGGCGCTGAATTGTCTCGCATCTGTGATAAGGCCGTAATTACATCTCCTTCCGTGAACTCGAAGTCCATTAATAGGTTTGTGCCGGGATTTGTTCTTGGTTGATCTGTTTCAATGTCGAAAAACTCGTCTGGGTTTTCTACTTCCATCTCGGACTTAGGGGTGCTAAACACAGATTTAAATTGTTCCCTAAGCAGTTCACTTATTTCTTTCGGGTCATTTGTGTATTCGGCCTCCCCGTCTATCAACGGTCCAATACTCTCTTTACACTGCATTTTCCTTTTCGCAAAAGTGTAGAAGTATTTTGGGTTATTTTTTATGTTTTCTGCTACCTTGTTTTCCTCCTCGTTTGTCTTATGTATGAATGTTTGCTTTAGGTCCATTTCTATTTCGCCAAGTTTCCTCTCTAGTTTGAGTCTCTTTGCATCAGTTCTGCATCTGTGGAGATGTTTTACGGTTTGTCTTCGTTGCCTGAATAGAGTCCTGATTTTCCTCTCGAGCTTGCTACGTTTTCTTTCCTGTCTCTCTGGAATATGTTTCAGTATTATAGGTTTGGTTTCCGTCTCTATTATACATAGTATTTCTTGTGGAGTCTTCTCGTGTAGTAGCAATTCCCAATTTACCTCCTTTAAATCTTTATTTACGTTTTCCCAATTTACTTTCTTTGAATTTATGTTTAAGCTTCAAATATTCCATCTGCCTCTCTGGGATGCGTTTTCGGACCTCTGGGTGCTAACTTCAATTGTATATCGATGAGGTTATGGTCGGAGAACTTTGTGTGCGTTACTTTTTTATTTATTATTATCTCGTTGTTATTTGTCCACATTAAATCCAAAACGTTCTCCTTTCTCGTGGCTTCACATTTCCTGGGTAAGGGCGTAATGTTCCATAATATCTAAAAGCATTGTTGCTTGGGTTCTGTCATCTTTAGTAATGTTGCCATGAAACTTCTCAACATATATAACTTCATCATTTTTCTTCCATGATATGAATGGGAAATTA
>JAJOZX010001430.1:820000-860000 GCA_023014485.1 Bathynomus jamesi | reverse complement strand
GATGTCGGATTTTTTTTAAGGAGCTGCATTTAATTGGGTAATAACTGTAATTATATCAACGAAATAATTGTTTTCCATTTTAAAACTCTAAAACCTCAATGCTGAGCTTACTGTCGCTATAAAAATGTATTCGAATTAACTGACGCACCTTAGTCCTTAGTATAATAAAATTATATATATATATATATATATGTGTGTGTGTGTGTGTGTGTGTGTGTACGCACTGTATTTTTGTTGTGTGTAATCAGAATCACTTAAAAATTGGATAAAAATAATAAAGGTATGTTATAATACTAGTATTTTTAAGTTGGTAATTTATTACATTTTTTCTCCCACCTTCGGAAAACCTAACTTTTATGGTTTAAGCCAATTTTAATTAATTAGTTGGTATTTTGATAGACTTAATTTGTTATTTTTTCTTATGATATTTTTTTGTGTTCTTTCGTCACTTAACAAATTTATTATCACACACACACACACACACATATATATATATATATATATACAGGGTGGGCCGTAAGTTTCCATACATAGGAAAAATTAAACGTTTGTTTTTATGTTTCAGATACCCTAAGAAAATGCGTTTGACGAAAGAGCAACGAATTGAATTGGTCCTGTGGAGTGGCCTCCCAGATCCCCAGATCTCACCCCCCTTGATTTCTATCTTTGGGGGCACTTGAAGGCCATGGTGTATCAGGAAAAGATACGAGACATAAATCATCTAAAGGAACGTATCACCAACGCCATTACAAGCATAACGTCAACTGTGCTAATGCGTGTTCATCAACAGTGGGGAACACGTATTGAAATGTTTTCAAAACAATGGCAACCATGTAGAGCATATTATATAAAAAAATGGTTGTCCATAAAAAAATGTTTATTTTTCCTATGTATGGAAACTTACGGCCCACCCTGTATATATATATAATATATATATATATATAATTAGAGTACGGCAGTATGAAGACGCTGAAAATATTATTGTAATTGTAAGGAATAATAAAGGGAGCAACTGATATAAATGCGAGTTATACGAATGTTTATTTGGAGTTACATCAGGATTCAAGAATGGAGCAAAGAACCGTTTCAACAGAAGGGTTACTGCGGAGAATTTTCGTCAAAATATCCTTCCTGATTAGCACTCACTACTGCAGGGGCATTCTGCCACAGGATTTAAATAGTATTTCACTTCGGATTTTGTTCCCCTTCACTCTGCAACGGATCGCACATATATATATATATATATATATATATATATATATATATATTATATATATATATATATATATATATATATACACACACTGATTGACACCTTCCGCTTTACTCCTCTATCAAGTCCACTTTGCGACAATTCATTGCGGTTAAGAAAAACTGACAGGTGGCCATTTCGTTAGTTTCAACACCTGTTGCTGTTCTTGCTGTTTCGGGTATCTTTTAAGTACTGCATTGTGGTTGGGGTCCTTATCCTGTTAATTGAGAAGTATAAAACCTTTGCCCAAAGGTCTCGTTCATGATGGAATTTTGAGTCTGTCTCGTTTTCAGTTGGATGTAGTTTTTAAGAAACTCGTACAAATTGTTACAAACTTATTTTTTACGAAATTACTTCGCTACATTGATCCCAGTATTTAACTAAAGTTTTTCCCCAAATATATAATGTGTTCCACGGTATGTCCTCAAAACGACCTTGCCTCAAGCGAAAGGACTAGAAAGTTTATACGCTTTACAGAGCCTATACAACATTTTGAAATGTAATTTTTCTCGTGGTAATCCGAGGAGGAAAATTTACTATATAGTAAATACAAAGGACACTAAACAGTAAGAGACTGGCTGGTCCCTACGAGGTTGTCTGTTTAAGGAAGAACGTTAAAAGATGAAAGAAAATTTAAGGGAAAATGAACATTTTAAAGCAAAGCAAAGCAAAGAAGGTGGTAGGTTGAAAAAGAGAGAAATTTAGAGATAAGAGAAATTTTGAAGCAAAGAGGAGAGAATCCGAGTGAAATTTCTACAATACTTTTATGCGTTAACGAGTGCTTCTAGCTGCGGGTTTAAGGCAAGATAAGTAAGCATCGTCTCTTTTTAAAGGTCGTCCGAATGAAGTAAAATTTCTTACAGTACCACAGGAAAAATCGGATTTAAAAATGTAAAATTCTAAAATCGTTGAAAAGAAAAGGCAAACTGTAACATGAATGTCATTTTCATTCAAGGGTGTGTCGCACACATCTCTCAAAATGTCTGTTTTTGGCGTTCAAAGAAGTCGCATAATAAGTCATGTTTACATTTGTGACGTCATACTCTAGCGATGTACAAACACTCACACTGCCCTCTTTCGTCTCACGAGTAAACTACAAACATCTCGTGTTACAGTTTCTTTTCTTTTCAGTACTTAAATTGCTTATAATTAAGTAATGTTCCCCAGAGAAAGACTTTTGCCGCAAACATTTGTCCCTATAATTTCTTAGCCTTATTTAACACGCGCGTGCGCACACAAACACGCATTTGGCTACTCTACAAAACCGCGACATCTTTACGCATTCAGTTCTGTATTTCGACATTTAAAAAAGCCAATAAGTTTAACCAAACCTTATCTAACCTAACCTAACCTTAATTGTATCCCATTTTTCATTATAAAAGATAACATTTATAAAAATAAACCACCGCGACACTGCTAATGTCGTGATATGCACGTTCCTGTCGCGATGGGCTGTGTATGTATCCTCAAGATTCCGTAGGAAAGACAAGAACACACACACACACACACCAAGAGAATTAAATGTGTAGGGACTATAAATGTTTTTGCATTCATCTTCATCGATAATTCCAGATCGAACCTTTCTGATACAAGATTGTAGGTCCCCTCCACCACCACGGAGGACATACACAATACACAATTACGAACACAGTTAGGTAGACCAGCCATGAGTGGATCCTAGGGTCTTTGTTGGTCTGAAACATTATAACAAGATATGACCGCGTGACTTTTTTCCCTGCTCGTATGCACGCCACGCCACACCACGAGAAGATTATAAAGTGAATGAATTAGTGGTTGGTGTTTTGAAATTGAATGCTGTTCCGTCCGCTGGACAGGATAAATAAATTAAGTCAGTAAAATGATTCTCGTCCGGATGGAATGATCGCGTACCTCTCTCTATGCACGTCGGTCGATCACCTATCGTATAACTACAAATAGAAATATCAAAACATCAAATTTGTTTCTCTTTTCCTCGCTAATTTGTTTTAAGGCTTAAATAACTTTGATAAGGGTCTCGTATTTATTTTTAATTGGTTCCTTTTCTCTCGTGAGAAGTGAGTAGATAATTAATTTTAATTCCGCTTTCATTGAAAATAAATTTTAGTATAAATTGCATTGAATTGCTAAAGTCCCCCTTTCCCATCCATTATTTTAGAACTTTGCGCTTTTCTTTCGCCTTTGATCTCTCTTATTTTTTAAATATCAATTGATGACGTGAACGGTTTTCAAAGTATAAAAGGACACGTACTATAAATACTTATTGCGGGAACGAGCTATTCCGTTCTCGAAAGTTGAAGGGAGAAACGATAAGTTGGACGGTGATTTTGGGTTCAGAGTTAGCGAAAAAGTTTGAAACAATTCGCCATTGAGAATGAGTCGACGAGCTCTCTGTCTTAGTTCCCATGTAGGCAAAACGTTTCCTTAGTGCGGGATTCAAAAGGATTTAATTGAAACCCATTTGAGTTTGGTATACGTCACGATTTTTTTCTCCAAATGGTGGTGTTCTTCGAGTTTCCTCCTTCCGATGATTTATTTTATGGGATTGACGGAACGTTTTCATCAAAATTACAGCGCAAAAGTTGTCCCACTCTTCATTAAAATGATTCTCTAACAACTCGCTTTGTTTCCTACATCATATAAAGTTTATTATTATTATTATTTATTATTATTATTATTATTTTGCCCTCACTCTTGACGTGAATGAATGATTTGTTTATAAAACGTGGTGGTCCATAATAAATATCCATTTTTTTTCTCTTAATATGTACTTAATTTTTATGCCTTAATATAAGCACTCATATTTTTCTTAAGTGCTTATTAACATAAAAAATAAGACATGTTTCATGTTTATTTTTATGCACAAAAAACTTTCCCGTAAAGTTTACTCATCAACCATTCACTTTTTTCGAAAACGTTTTTGTCTTTTACAATAAGAAAATATTGTATTATGGAGTTATACACGAGGTTTTCATAAAAGACTGAAATTAAGCGTGACAAACTGATAAATTCTTAAAAGAATAAACAGTCTTCCCCCTAAAAATATCGTATATTTCGATATAAATCCGTAAGAATAAGGAGTAAGTCACGTGAATATTTACGCGCGTAGACTTCATGATTTAGCTTCCGTGCTGACACCCACCAGGATCATACGACAGAGATCATACTACGTCATTTGAACGCGGAGGACGGTCATCTATCCAATTACTGAATAAACCTAACGTCGCTTAACTTCACTGATATAACAGGAAGCGGGATAACAATGTAACCCAACCTATATAATGGAAAAGAATGCAATTTTTGTTCTGTTTCATAATTGTACATAAAGTTCCTGCGAGGAAATACACTGTACATTCTCGTAATTTGAAAAATGTCGTTGGCTGGAACAGCAGAAAAACCTGCATGAGAGAAACTGCTAAAATTTCTTATTTTGGTAAATTTTCATCCATGAATGAGCCGGTTTGAGTCTCGATGTTGTAGTTATCGTCGTCTATGATGATGATGTCGACCTCCGTCCTCTGATCACGATTTGATCACTTTGTCTCGGGAAGGCTTTTGGTAAAGACTCGAAAAGAATACTTTAATTACGTACGATGCGATGATTCAAACAGAATAAAACAAAATTTAGGATAATAAAATAATAATAATAATAGTATTTGGGGTTGTTTTAAACTCCTTCATAACGGCAAAGGTCACGCGACAGAAGGACACAATTTAGGAAATATGTAATAAAGGTGGAAATGAATTTAGAAAAAGATTAAATTTATCGCCATGGAGAAACATTAAGGATGAAAATGGATAAATCACGAGATTAAAATCTACGAGATAGTAGTAAGTAGGCTGTTTACTGACTTGTCCTTTTAGTTACTTCTTCAAATAAAAATGATAAATTTTGGGGGCCTGGAATGAATCCGAAGAATCTGGCCCACTCCTATTTTCTCTGACTGACGAGTACCAAACCCCCTGACTCACCGGACGTGATATTCGGTATGAGTCATTGATATGACGCGATCTTTTAGAGTGCGTCATATCAATGACTCATACTGAAGATCACGTGAATACGAGAAAAAGTGATGCAATAATGACAAACAATTTTGCCGGTAGGAAATTCTACCAATGGGCACTAATGGTTTAATAAAATCTGATTATGCATTTTTCGTATACAGTCTCTAAAAGAAAATAGCATGGTTGTCAGGAGACCAAGATTATTGAACCAGCTTCCGAAGGAGATTAGGAACATTACTGGTGTCAACGTAGAATTCTTCAAAAGAAGACTAGAGACACCCGGCTTAGGACGGTACCAGATGAGTCGGGTGTTCCTGGTCGTGTGAAGAGAGACCAACGCACGGAACTGCTACGAGTTTACGAAAAATATA
Source organism: Bathynomus jamesi (assembly GCA_023014485.1). NCBI lineage: Eukaryota > Metazoa > Arthropoda > Malacostraca > Isopoda > Cirolanidae > Bathynomus > Bathynomus jamesi. The sequence continues at coordinate 854,375 of JAJOZX010001430.1, read as the reverse complement.
ACCTGGTTTTGTTTCCGACTGAATTGTTCATCCTGACAAGGATCAAGCTTGTTGCTCTACCTTGGACTAATATTTTTTACGTGGAATCCGAACCACGACCCACCACGGGTGGTCAGAAATTACGAAGTCCTTCCCCGGACTCGATCTTACGACCTCCCGATCAGCAGCCCAGCCGCTTAATCATGATGTCACCCAGGGTACCTATTTATCTATCACCCTATTTTTTCTCGAAGAATGAACAGCTAGGTAAACTGCGCGCCGCCTGCTTTTGCTGGGAATCGAACCACACCATGAGCGCCCGGTAGCTCAGTGGTTACGGTGGCGGACTCTGAACTGTGAAGCTCTGGTTCGCTCCCAGCTACTGGCATCGGGTGTGGTTGAGCGGGCCACTTACCCTATTTCTGCTCTAGCTCAGGTGACCCTTGGGGTATACTCAGCCCCACATAATAGGGAAATGAGCTTCTTAGATGTTACGGTATATATATATATATATATATATATAGTATATATATATATATATCCCATAGTAGAAAACTCTACGGTCCAAAACGAGTTCGTCTCTGACGAATTGCATTCTAATGTTAAACCCAAAATTCCTTAGTCCTGACATCAAAGCGTGTGCAATCTTTCATATGGGGAGTAACCCTATGTAATCCGGAGTAACCCCATGTAATCCGGAGTAAACCCTTGTAATCCCGTATAATCTCAAATAATCGTCTCTGTAATCTCAAACTAAATCATTAAATGCGATACATATATGAAAATATGCTCATCGCACGAATTCTTCGATCGCCCACCTCCGTCACCGTCAGCATCACGCCATGTAAGGCGAGCGTCTATAAACACTGCATTTTTTCCATTTTTTCATTAGGTAAATTTTACTAAATTTTTTTACTATTCCCATAGATAAAGCATAATTGCGTCAACCTATATACCGCCCGTCCTCTCTTATCCTAACCCAATTACATTCCAAATTTCAGCTGCCTCTGATCAGTATTTACCCTTTTCTACAAAATCACTTAAATTGATTTTCTCCACCATAAAATTCAGTTGCACTATAATTTCCTTTCCAACCGATTCCTTTTTGTAGGGGCTTAACCCTACGTTAACGCCACCATCCTGGCTCCTCCAGGCCCTACGATTATGCTTTATTAGCAAAAGCTAAATGTAGACTCCGGAGAAACTATTTCAATCTTGATTGGTTCACCCCGGAACTCGCCAGAGTCAAAATTCCCAATCGCGGCTGTAAATTGAATTTACCTCCGCCCAAATCTGAATGTAAAGAACTATCATAGGCGCTCGCTGATAAACTCCTCCCGTAAGAGGGTGACCCTTAGTTTACTTCGTTTCCGCCTACTCCGAGGTCTTAAAAACCCTGAGAGTGCCGATAACGGGGTTCTTTGCTCTCTCGTCGTACTTCCAACCACGCACGCTCTGCGACTGATCGTGCTGTGGCACTACCTCGTCTTAATCTAATTAAACTCTGTTTTATAAATAATCAAACTCTGCCGCAGATTTTGTACTTAAGAAAAAATAGTGTAATTTGTTTATTATTCTTCTTAACTAATTTTAAGATGTTTATATTAAGCTTCACATTACGTATTAGTTAAATTTCACTTCTTAAATTTAACCAAATTTATTTTTTCCCATTAAAAGATTGTGAAATTGAAGTGAATTAATAAAAACCCTGCAGTAGGGAACTTCGTTGTTTCCATTCACCGTGAAACTCAATATATATATATATATATATATATATATATATATATATATATATATATATATATATATATATATCGTCATACAGTGTTTTCGGATCAATCCCAGAATAGGCACCTGAAATCATTTTTAGGTGCTTAATCTGGGATTGATGCAAAACACGTGCTTAATCTGGGATTGAGGAGAAAAAAATATAAACAGTTTTTAGAGATATAATTTCATTGTTTTTATCAATATTTGAAAAAAATCAACTCTAACCTAACCTAACCTAACCTAACCTAATCTTTTGCTATATCTTCTGCTTTTTTGGTTAGTTTTGCTATTCTTACCAGTTTGATTTTTACCTGATTTTCACATTTAATATTTTATTAATAATATTATTCGATTTCTATTTCAGAAAATTTTTTTCTTTATTCATTAAACCACTTTAAACCTTTTATAACTTTGCCTTTATTATATTTGTAATAAACTTTGTATAAACAATAAATTTTGTAATCATCAGGTTTTTTTATTTAATTCCTTGCAAGGTGCCTATTCTGGGATTGCGGTTGAACGCAGGTGCTTCATCTGGGATTGAGGTACATCAGGTGCCTATTCTGGGATTGACCCCATACTTCTTTAAGGGCGACGCATCCCAACAAAAGTCAGGTTAATTTACGTATAATTTGGTTATACAATTTATAAATTAAGTGCAAACAACAGAAATGATTTAACTTTTTAGAAAATAAATGTTATAAAAACAGTGATGTGTCACTGAAAAGGCCTCTCGTAACTCCCGTAGGTAACTCACCATCACTGGAAGAACTTGTATTTTGATTAAAGACAGGCGTAATCTTAACCATTTTCCTTTTAATGTGAGATTCGTAAACTTGAATTATCGAGACAAAGTCTAAAACAAAGTCTGGACCCATGACTCATCCGAAGCAAGCTGTATCTTTGTTCACTTTTGTGGTTATACGAACGTGTAATAATTTTACTCTTCCATACAGTACAACTTTAAACGTTCTAAGTTCTATCTAGGCTATTTATTATACGCAAACAATTACTAAAAGTACGATACAACCTCGTAATTTTATTACAGTATAAAATTATGTACAAATGTGATTTATAAAAATGGTTTTCACATAATGAATAAATGCACTCCTTCACAGATACCGTAAAAAGTCACATATTGAAATATTTAACTAAAAGTAAAACTAAAACGCTACAGCGCATTTCGATATTATTTTGTTTGGCAAATGCGCGCGCAGTGCCTTTGAGGCGAGATTTTCTTTCACTGGAAGAGGACGAGCGGACAACGTGAGTAAAACAATAGAATCCCCATCTTAGATTGATCTCTCGAAAGCTCTTTCGCATCGATGATGATCGCGCTTCATCATGCGTCACATTAACGGATAGCGGCGTCTTCCCCCTTCATTCAAATGCGGGCAAAATAAACAAACGACTAACCAACCAACCGAGAGTGCGCAGAGTAAACGCGAGTTCACACTTTATGAATTTTGTAAAGTACTTCGTAAATAATTGAATTTATTTTATTTTTAAATAATAATCTTTGGTATTTCACACAATGACACGAATATTTCACCTTTTGTCATTTATTAACAACTATTCTTATCATCATCGTAGTAGTAGTAGTAGTACTAATACGATAACAATAATAATAATAATAATAATAATAATAATAATAATACAAACTAATGTACGTAAGTAATTATCACATGGTCACAAATCATGACTGATCACAGTGATCATTAGTGAACAAAGGATCAGCCTGAAAACGACCCGTGTCTCTCGCCCAATCTCCCGGGGGCCCACCGTGCAACATGGGTGCTAAGCCCAACGACACAGGTGGGCCCAGCTATGATATATGGGCAAGACGTGACCGAGAGTCGTTTATGGTCGCTATGGGCACCGGTTAAAAGGGGAACTAAAAACAAAAAAGTATCGCAAGGCGTGACTAGAGGAATTGTTAGCAGCGGGAGACGAAAATTACGAAGGTGCTTCCATACTAGTTCAATAATTTAGGTTTGATTAATTCACAGACGTCTTATTTCACATTATATATATATATATATATATATATATATATATATATATATATAAGTTTAGTCCCTTTTATATCTTTATATGTATAAATTAATATTAGCTAATGATCTAAATTGCGGCCATGTGGTTACACCGCTTTTTTTTGTAAGATCAGCGATGTTGGGTCTGTCTAGTAGTTGGACGGGTAACCATTAGGGCGGAGTGAAAAACTTATTTTTCGAATTTTCAAATTGGCTAGTGTGGAAAATGTGTGGAGTAGTGAGGAAATAAGCTGGTATAAATTTAAAATCATAACATTAATATCTTCAGGTGCCACAATGACCTTCAATATTGAAAAAAATTGAAAAAAGCAGATTTTAACCAATAATTACAGAAGAGTCCACGATGCACAATAGACAAGAATTTATTCACACTTGTATAAAAATAGCTCAGTCAACCTTTAAAAAAAGTTTCTATTCTCTAAAAACAGTTTTCTATAGTCAGCTCACTCAGCTGTCACGTGAGTACCTCGGTTCAGTGTAGCTGTCGCTCTCGTAGCAGGTGGGTGTTCTGTTGTTGGCGTTACTCAGATAGTCTAAACTATATTTCTTATATATTTTGCATTTCTGTATTGTGTTGCCCTAAGTTTGCCATGTACTATTAACTGAAATTAACGTATAATTGATATTAGCTCTTTCTTTTTCAGATTTGTATACTTTCAAAATGTCTCGAGTTTGTGCAAAATCAACCAGGGCCTCAACTGAGTGCCCCATGTTTGGTATGGGGGAAGATTTGTGGCACAGGAATCTTCCTACATACGAAGGAGTTTTTAAATATTACTTGTTTGTAAGAAACGATTTGAAACAGAATACTAATAAAGATCCTTCAATATCTAAATATTAGAACAAGTTGTTGATAAATTGAAAACAATTTGGGAAAGTGCTTCCGTCCCAATTCTGTCAGACAGGCGAATTGAAACAATGTTCAGAAGCTACCACGAAAAGTATCGTGTCATTATGAAGCCATACCAAAGCAGAAAAAATTCTGAAGCTTACAAAACAAAGATTGATATGTTCAAAAAAGAAGCACACACGAAACTTTTTGACATTGCAGCGTGCAAGTGCAAAGTACTAACACAATGTTCTTGTCCCAAAGAAAAAACGGTTCCAAAGGAAGAAGTGACGTTCCTCTTAGATCAAAGGAGTGAAAGAAAACTGTTTATTGATAGAGTAGATATTACACTCTCAAAGAAAAAAGCATCTACGTTGCTAAGAAAGCAAAAAGAAGCTGTGAGGCTCACCAAAGAATCTTCACAGGAGAAATTGCAGGATACAAATGTTGAATTATCATCATCGACATCAAATAGTGAAAGTGAATCTGGCGAAATATCAGACGATACATTTCCAGAGCCAGTTAGCTCGAAGAGAAAGCTCGAACAACCTGAAGAACAATTATTCAAGAAAAGGAAAACTACAAATCTACCTTCAGTGGCTACTGCTTGTGACAGGACTGCAGTTTCAGATCGAGCTGCAGCATTCATTGTTAGTGCAGTATTGCAAGATATTGGAGAAGTTTCTATTGACAATACATCTGAAGTAGTGGATAGTAGTAAAATCAGAAGAGAAAGACAAAAGAAGAGATCAGAAATTATGAAAGATCAAAATCAGGTCCCAATCAGAGGAATCTATTTTGATGGTCGAAAAGATTCTACACTCTTCCAAGAAAAAAAAGAGTCCAAAGTATATCAGAAGAAGGTAACAGAAGAACATATCACTTTAGTGAGAGAACCTGGTTCAGATTATTTGGGCCATTATTCTGTGAATTCTGGATCAGCTGAAGAAATATGTAAAGGAATGTTTGAGTATATTGGAAATAATGACATGAACCTGGAAAACCTTGTTGCCATTGGATGCGATGGTGCAGCAGTCAACACTGGAGAAAAGGGAGGCGTTATAAGGCTTATAGAATTGAAGCTGAAGAAGCCAGTTCAACATTTAGTGTGCCAGCTCCATGCCAATGAATTGCCATTACGCCATTTAGTTGCAAAGCTGGATGGAAAAACATCTGGCCCCCGCGGATTCACCGGTCCTATTGGCAGGGAATTAGAGAACTGTGAGAGTCTTCCTATTGTCGAGTTTGAAAGGATTGATGCTGAGGAACCAACTGTAGACTGTGAAGATCTTAGCACCGACCAAAAATATCTAATTGATATTCATCAGGCCATAACAAAGGGATATTGCTCTCCAGATCTTGCTCATCGTAGTCCAGGCAAAATGGCACATTTATGATGGCTGACTACAGCAAATCGTTTGCTTCGTCTATACGTTTCAACTGTAAGTCCATCTGAGAACCTCATGAACATTGCTTCTTTTATAATGAAGGTCTACATCCCAATGTGGTTTTCTATTAAGCAAAGTACGTCTTTTGTCAATGGCTCAAAACATGTTTCAAAACTATTGAACTAACAAGAACACTGAATGACGAAGTAAAGGATATTGTAAACCCTGTCATACAAAGAAATGCATTTTTTGCAAATCCAGAAAATATTCTAGCATCAATGATTCATGATGACCGCAGCGCCATAAGAGAATTAGCGTGGAGGCGAATAAGAAAGCAAGGCAAACAAACAAGGAAAATTGTGAGGCGTTTCACAGTACCTGTTATTCAATTTGAAGCTACTGATTATACTGATTTAATTAATTGGCAAAAATGCGTTGTCACTGAACCACCTGTGACAAGACACCTGACAGAAATGAGATTGAAGAATTCATAGAAAACAAGAGTACCCCTCCATTCGAGAAATTCCCTTGTCATACACAAGTAGTAGAAAGAATGGTAAAATTAGTGACTGAAGCATCATCAAAAGTATTTGGATTGAACGCGCGAGATGGCTTCATAAGATCAACACTTCAGTCACGTAAAAAAAATGCCATCATTCGAAAGTAAAGCTGAATATAAAGTTTAAATAAAACGTTAATAGAAAAAAACATGGGCAAGGATGGGTGGTTGGGAGGGCATGGGTGGAGCTCGACACGCAGCCACCTCCTCGTGGTGAGTTCTGGATTATTTAGATCATTAATCAAAAGAACATTGATCTAAATAAACTAAGAGCTGCGTAATTCAGTAACTATTTGGTAATTGGAACACTTAATATAAATAATAACAAGTAAGTTTCAGTTATTGTACTAATGCAGAATATAAGAAAATCATTATATTTCACTTTTTTCGACGGCTTTGTGGCACCTGAAGATATAATTTCGCAGGACTAATATTTATGCACAGTCATTATCTATAGCACCCACATATTTTCCGCCCTAGCCATATTGAATTTCGAACAAAAGTTTAAAAAACCTCATTTTCGATCCGCCCTAGTGACCATCCTCTGCGTTAAGATAGTAATAACGTTTTGGAGTTGTTTAACTTCCTTAACATCTTAGAAAGTCGTATAACGGAAAGGACCTCCAACTTTTTGTGGAATCGGAATCACTACCTCACCACCTACCCAAAGAAGTACCTTATAATCATGTCCTAGCCGAAACTCGAACCCACGACCTTTAGATCAACAGTTCCGCACTCTACCACTACGCTACCCTCGGGAAGTTCTACATTCAGGTAATGTAGTGACACGTGGCCAGGATTCCACATTAAGCCGTAAGTCCCCTCAGTCATATAACGTTTCTGGCTATGAGCGCTCAGGCTAATTAATTCCTTCAATAACCTTTTCGGTTGGCGGTGATGCAACTCGAAAATGATTGAAGGATAGGTCAAATTTTGGCGGGAGGACATTCTACCAATGGGTACTAATGGGTTAATGTAAGAAACGGAGTTTCATGACCGAACTTTTGGAAATAACTGTACTAACTATCACGTTTCGCATTTATTTGTAAGAAATGAACACCCCTTCAATTTCCGTATCTTAAGAACTCGTAAATTTTAAGAGTGTACGAAAGAGTAGATCAAAATTATATTAACTATTTCTATTACACGAAGGGGGAGGAGGAAATTGCAAAGCTGTGGAAAAACCACTATTCTAACATTCTTAACAGTGTGAGTAGGGATAATCTTAAGATAGATTGCAACGAAACGATTGTGGGAGAGACAAGGGAAAATAATTTGATATCATTTTCTGAAGTAAAGAGGTTAATTAAAGAGTTACAGACTCGTTCTGCCTCAGGGGTAGATGACTTATCGAATGAGCACTTAAAATATGCAAATGACGTAGTATGTCTGCATATGTATATCATTGCTCCTATCAGCCATGCTGGCTCATAGCTATATCCCTGCAGAGTTCATGAGGGTATACATCTTGCCCCTGGTCAAAAAAAATACGGAGACATTCTGTCCAGCAATAATTACAGGCCTATTGCTGTCGCTTCCTGCTTCTCGAAACTACTAGAAAAACTCTTGTTACGCCGATTAAATGATTTCCTATGGACATCTAATCAGTTTGGTTTTAAAAGGGCCCACTCAACTGACCTGTGTATCTATGTACTTAAAGAAACAATATCTAAATACATTGACAGTAATTCAACTATTTATAGCTGTTTCCTAGATATAAGTAAGGCATATGATAGGGTGAACCACAATATTTTATTTGCAAAACTAGAAAACAGGAAGGTTCCCATGTACATATTAAATTTATTGAAATTTTGGTATTCCCACCAATCTTTCACTGTTAGGTGGGGCAATGTACTATCCGAGTGTTTTGGCCTCTTGCGGGGTGAGACAAGCCTCCTTGCTCTCCCCCTATGCTGTTTAATGTGTATATCGACGGATTAATTCTTCACTTAATGAGGCAACAGTGGGATGTTGTATAGATAACACAAGGATAAATAACTTAGTTTATGCCGATGATATGGTGTTAATAAGTCCCTCTGTTAAAGGTCTGGATCGGCTACTAAAAGTCTGCGAAGTGTATTCGCTGAAACATGATATTCCTTTTAATGTTACAAAACCTAAGGGTATGCAATTTCATCCTAAAAGCTGTAATCAGCCAGCTGATATAAGGTTTAAAATAAATGGTGAAGTAATTGAGGAAGTACAAGAGTTTAAGTATTTGGGTCAAACTATTACCAGCTCCTTGAGTGGTGACTCGGATATAAGAAAACAATCTCGAAGCCTGTGTGCTAAAGCGAATATGACCATAAGGAACTTTCGATTCTGTACAAGTGAAGCTAAAGACACTCTTTCGTACTTTCTGCAATAATATATACGGACAGCAACTGTGGGTGAATTATAAAAAAGGTTCTGGCAGAACTCTAAATTTGCTGTACAACAGGTCTTTTATACTCTTACATAAATTACCCCCGAGATGCTCAGCTTCGCAAATGTTTGCTACCCGCAATGTCCCGAGCTTCCCGGAGGTAACAACGTGCTCAACACAGTCTAATGCAAAGAATTAAAAAATCAACCAACCCGATCATCCAAGCTATCCACGAGTCCTGCCATTTATCCTCTAAGCTTTGAACTTCTTCGTACGAAAACGTCTGTCTGTAGCTCCACTTAACTTCGACATTACAGTATTATTTCTAATCAATTGTATATATTTCTATCCTTAGTATATGAACTGTCATTGTATTAATAATATTTGTCATATGGACTATAGTCTGCCGATAAACCTTTTCATTTTCATTTCAATAACGAACGTGAAAAAACAGCAGTTATTTACGAGTAAAAAGAGATACTAGGTATATAATTACAGGGTGTCCCATAAGTTCGGCATCATAGGAGAAATTCATATTTTTCTATTTCTACAAACCATAATTCATATTTTTCTCTTTCTACAGGCCATAATGTCTGTGAGTAAGGAAGAACGAATCCAGATAATTCTACTCATGGGAAATTGGAGTCAAAGAGAGGCCGCTGCTGAATTTAACAGACTGCATCCAGACTGCGAGCCAATAACACAGTTGTGTGTCTGGATGCAGTCTGTTAAATTCAGCGGCCTCTCTTTGACTCCGATTTCCTATGAGTAGAATTATCTGGATTCGTTCTTCCTTGCTCACAGACATTATGACCTGTAGAAAGAGAAAAATATGAATTATGGTTTGTAAAAATAGAAAAATATGAATTTCTCCTATGATGCCGGACTCATGGGACATCCTGTAGTATTTTTTTATTCAACTGTACTGTGTAGAAACGTTTCGACAGCGGGCGGAAAGAAAATAATGGGTCTTGTTCCTTTATAAAAGTTCATTCTCGTCTTGAAACGGACATGTTATGTGCCTTGAAAAGTGGACGCTCAATTCTGCCAGTTGAGGTTTAAGTTTTGGTTTTTGGCTAAAAATATAATAGTTACCCCCTTTTTCTTTGATGTATTCAATCTAACGTGAAGGCAGCGAGTCTTTTGTTTATATTGAGGTTCTAAATGTAGCTGGGCTAGGCTGCTTTAAACCCTAGATCCTTTCCCAAAGGTGGATCCTATCTGCTTTGTAGATAGCTGGTGAGGGAAGCTATATTTTTGGGACCTCTTTGCGAGTGACCCGTTGCCCACATCGGGCTAGCCTCATGAAAAAAAAAACTATGGTATTTGTCATTTACCATTACTTATTCGGACTATAGTGGATTTAATTATCCCAGAAGAGTTCCTTGTTCCATGCACGGTCTGTGTGTATCAAAAAACCTCAGGGAACCATTCTGAGTTCATTCCCACATATATATATATATATATATATATATATATATATACAGGGTGGTGTATCGGGGCCAAAAAAGGTAACCCGATACGATACGCGATACAGTGGCAAAAATGTATCTCGTTACGATACTAGATATATGAATAATATATGTATCGCGATACGATACGATACGATATGATACATATATATATATATATATTAGTGAATAGTGATGTATGTCACATCCGCTTCCGCATAAAATTTAACATCCGCATCTGCATCAACATCCGCACCTGCGGGCTGCGGATGTTGCGGATGTGTACTATTTACTAAATTGCTATTTTTGAAGCACAATTTGCCCCTCATTCAGTTCAAATACTGAAACTTGCGCAGCCTTCATTTGATCTTTAGTAAGTAACTGGCAATGTCTGTTGTGTATTTGTGTAATTAATTGTTCATGCTACAATACATAACAATGTCATAAGAAGACTACTTTCCAAAGAGTGGTGGTTCTACAGATCTACAGAAGCTAAGGCTAACAAAGACCCTAAGATCCACTCTAAGGTTCGCCCGAGAGAAAGGAAAGAGTAAGGGATTAAGAGAAGAGAATAAGGGGTTAAGTAAGTAGCAACACCTATCACTCGTGGGTTAACATTCATTCAGAAAAAGAGAAAAAAGACTCACCATCATCATCCGCCGGCCACTGTTGACAAGTCAGAAAAATAGTCGAAGAGAATAGGAGAGGGGTGAAAGATGAAAAGCAGTAAAATAACGCTTACAAACCATGCAAACACAGTCTTAACTCACTGTCATACCATGCAAACTACAGACATGCAAGTAAAGAGAGTAACAGACATGCAAGTACAGAGAGGATTAAAAAAAAAAAGTAGGTAGAGTATAACAAAAAGTGGGTTAGTTTACTCTACGAGCTACATCTACGTTCGTGTTAGTCTAATTTTTTTTGGGGGGGGGGGGAGTGGTTGGTGGGATGCAAGACGAGTTGGGTTCCCGTCCCGCTTCCTGGTAACACACAGTTGTGTGGCGAAAATTCGTCCAAAAAAAAGAGTGTATGTGAAAAAATTATAATTACAAAATAATAACAATAACATCTAATATTATCGAATATCTGATATTTATAACTGACCAAAAATCGAAAGTCAATTAATAAATTAAGTATGAATTTAAACTATCATATTATCAAGCTGACAAATTTCTGCATGAACATCTGCACCTGCATCCGCACGGATGTCAAAGTTTGGCATCCGCATCCATGGATGTCTGAAATCTGACATCCGATACATCACTAATATATATATATATATATATATATATCAGTGGCGACTCCTGCACTCGGGCTTCTCGGGCTGAGCCCGAGAGGCAAGGGGCAAGGAGAAGCATGAGAGATAAAATTGTGTATTTATAGATTTAAGTTTTAAAAAAAGTTTTAAATACAAATTGTAAAAATATTTTTTGGCTGGTAGTATGTTACTATTTTTCTGTCTAGCCTTCGTCACGCAAGCAAATTTTGAGCGCATTTAGATACCCTTACTACCTATAAAAAAACTATATTGACACATTAAGTTTTCGTGTAATCTTTCAAGATCCTTTACTCGGGCGCAAGACATTACGCTATAAGTAATATCGTATATTTAAAGTTCTTTTAATGAATAATTATTTGCTTGCATACGGTTACATAATAGTCCTTCTTCTAATTCTCATTAAATAAAATACGTTTTTCCTCCTATTAATTTTTTTTATAAAGAAAAAAACATTTCAACTCGGGCTTATATCCTTCGGCCTTGTAGAGGCACAATTTTTAATTCTGGCGATACATGGTAACTTTTTACGTTTCGATAAGCGTGCCTTCAACTGCCTTGGGCGGCGGTGCAGTTTGATTTTTGCCCGCAATGTGAGGTTGTTCGTTTTTCTTAAATAATCTGATTTATTTTTAATATTATAAGTATTCTGAGAAGTATAGCCCACCCATGGGCAAAAAGGAATTACATGACCGAATATTAAAGGAATTTGCTTTAAAACCAAGACGCTTGGACTTTATGTTCAAGTAAATAAAATTCAAATAATTTCTTTTTACCGAGGTATGTATTTATTTATTTTATTGATAATCTTAAGTTATTGTCATGCATTTAAATGTCGGCTCATATGTAGACTTGAAAATTTAAAAAGAGCCCGAGTAGTCTTGAAGAGCTGGAGTCGCCACTGATATATATATATATATATATATATATATATATATATATATATATATACACACACACTCGTATACTTACTTTACTTTGTAGCCCCTGGATACTCTTCATGAGAAACCAGCGGCACTCAGGTATCCCGCAGCCTCCACGGGGCGGGTCCATAAGTCTCTAAGTGAGGATATATTAAAATTTTGTCTGAGTTGTGTGAGGATGTGGCAGTTCAAAAGCAAGTGTTCTGTGTCTTCTGGGTGGAGGAGGCATCTTTGGCAGGTTGAGGTTGGGGAACTTTCAATCCGGTGTTTATAAGTTTGTAGGGTCGGGTGGTGACCAGAGCGGAGTCTAGCGAGAGAGACTCTTGATTCCCTCGGGAGGGTTGTTTCACTGTGATGGATGTCAGGGGGAGTGGCTTGGAGTAGAGTGTTGGGTGCTTGGTTTGCCAGGGCTTGGGGTGTTATTTGGGAGTGTATGTGTTTAATGGGAATGGAGTTTTGAGGCGGTGGGGGAATATCATTAAGTTGCTGTGAGTAGTGTATCGAGGGTGTGCGTTTTTTGTTTCTAGGTGGGGAGTTTTGTGCGGTGATATGGTGGCAAGGGTGGTCTGGTGACACGGCTCTGCTGTAGAATTGAGTACCTATCATATTTAGGTGGTATTTGATGGGGAGAATTTTAGTTTCAGAGTGTAGATGGGGGATGGGTGTTGTCTGGAGGCAGCCTGTAGTGTTATGACTCGAAGGGCCTTATTTTGGGTGGTTTGTAAATTGTTTAACTTTGTGACTGAAATGGGTGGGAACCATGCTGGGGAGGCGTAATTTAGAGTTGAACATATGAATTGTTTATAGAGTATGCTGAGTGTTTCTTTTTGTTGTCCAAATGTGGAGGCGGTATGGAATCTAAGGGCATTGAGCTTCTTGGTGGCTTTGTTGCAGATGTTTGAGATGTGGGGGGAGAACGTCATGCGAGTGTCCAGGGTGATGCCAAGGATGGATAGAGTTTTTTGTTAAGTGGGAGGAGTTGTCTCTGGAGGGTAACTCTGGGATGTATCTGGGATTCGTGACGGTCTGGAGTGAAAAGTATGATGGTTGATTTTTGTAGGGAAGCTGTCATCTTGTTTTTGGTGAGTCAGTGTTCCAGTTTGGTAAAGTACTGTTGCAGGAGAGAGCTGGCTGTGTTTCGGTTTGGGTGCTGTGATGTAATGGAGAGGTCGTCTGCATAGGAAGTTACATTGACATGAGGGGAATCTGGTTGTGGTAGGTCGTGCATGAAGAGGTTGAAGAGGGTAGGGGATAAGAGGGCTCCTTGGGGCATGACTCCAGATTTGAAAAAATTTACTGGAGCACAGCTCTGAATTTACTTTGTTTCCCTTACACCACTAGATAGGTTAATGATAGTAAACTCTTGAATTGACGACATACCAATTACAATTGTTTTAGCTAAACATAATAATACAATAATGTACAGTTTATAACTCACCTTAAGTTTATTTATTCATTGCAGCAGCAACAGTGGACGATGTTAGACCTTGCATGTAGGCATTTGTTGTGAATTTACCGCCATGTATGCTTGGCCACTGATCAATGGCTTTCTGTGTGATCATTACAGCAGATCTAGTGCCTGGAGCTGGACCCTCATTCACAATTCTGCACAGCTTAGTCAAATGAGATGGCTTAATGGATCCTTTGTGTTCAACAATGTAACCAAGAATGGAGAATGTCCCTTCAGCTGGTGCTTCACTCCAGGCAGTTGATCCATCTTTATCAAAATGCTTTAATCTCTCTGTGATTCCTTTCCACAGCTGTTCTATATATTCTGTCAGCCAATTTATCACTGAGTCTTTTGTAAAACTACTTTCAGATCTGGTTCTGGATGGTCTAGCAACTTCAGCAACCTGGTAGTAATCAGAACGTTTCTTGATGTATTGTAAACTTCATTTAGGATGTAATCCTCAGCTGTTAGTTCCTTTTGCTGCCCTGTGGTATTGTGCTTAAATTCAGAAACTACATCATTTGCATTTCCTCCATTAGCTAATTTGGAAATTGTTTCCATCACTCTTAACATAACAGTTTTCCCTCCTTCTTTATAAAATTATTTTCTACAAATTCTGCACTAACTGTGGTTTTTTGAGCTACTTGCAACATAATCTTTGTTACATAGGAAATCAATACATAGAACTTGGCACTAATTTCTTTCTCTTGTGGATGATCAAAAAACACACAATTTTCCACAAATCTGTCAAATTGATCAAATTCGTAATTAACCATGCGAGTATCAGATTTGAGTTTTGGTCTCTTAAAACCAATGATATTGTCAAGAACCATATGGTATAGTCAAGGCCTGATCCAGATTTGAAGAGTGATTCTGAATAAAGTCTAAAAGCTCACTTAGTTTACAAATTTTCTTCAATGCATCAACGTGGGGGCTCTGTTCACAAGATGCATTAAGTCCCATCGAAATTTGAAATTTTCTCCAAACAACTTTTTCATTTCGTTTTTAAATGGCTCGTTGTCCTTACAAAAAGCCCCATCTCCAACCATTCCAGATACCTTGGATTTAACTGCTTCTTCAGATAGTTTCAAGTGATTAGGAGACTTCAACACATCAAAAATTTCATTGGCCAAATAAACTCCTGATTTGCTGCGTACTAAATTTATCCCAGCAAGTTTTACAGTCTTATCTTCTTCACTCATATCTATATACAACTAGCACAAAATTGTTCCAATGTCAGCTGTTATTGTTACTGAAGTTTGTTCTAAGAACCACTTTACAGTTTGTTCTTTAAGTTGATTATCTAATAGCTCACAAATTGTCTCGCACGCATGTGTGCTATGATTCAAATTTCCAACCTCACAACCTGACCTATGTAATACAGCTAGAAGTACTGGATATAGAGCCCATGCAGTGTTTGTTTTCATTATGTAGTATAAGATGTTGCCACATAAGTCTTCTATGCGTTTAGTAGTGTTCCGAGAAGATGTTTTCATCACTTCATAAACAGCAGCTCTTTGATGATGCTGAAGTTTAATTAAATGTCTCTTCAGGTGGGTTTTCAGATTTCTAAACCATCTCTTTTGATTTTCTCCTTGTTTGCATACATAGGTTAAATCTTTAACATTGAAGTAACCTTTTATGTTAGAATGTTTGTCTGAAGCACATGCTTTGGGGTCTGTGCAAGCTATGCAATATAATGTAAACATTTTATCATCAGAAGCATCATCAATATCTTCTTGATTATCATCATCTTCATCCTCAACAGCTATATCTACATCAGGCATATTAGTGTCACTATTTGCAATGTTTTCCATTATATCACTTGGTACTGAAAATGAATCATCAGCATGCCCTAGATCCTTCTTTTCCACCAATTTGAATGTAGATTTGATCAAATCATTGTTCAGGATTTCTTGTATTGATTTACACTTGCTTAAATGGGCTATGGAAATGTCAAATTTGTTGCTTTTTGCTTTATTAGATTTGGATGCAACACTTGAACTTGAAGGCATATTTTGACTCTTCTCTTTATTAACCACAACAGCTTGGTGAGTTTCTTTTGTTAGGCGCAAATTGCATTCAATGTCTTCTGGATTTGGGAATTTTCAAATTCCTCTAAAGCAGTTTTGTTAGTCTGATGCGCAGATTCCTCACTTACCTTTTGTTTCTTAGGTGGAGGAGAAGCACTTTCTTCAGTCTGTGAAACATCTAGTGAAAAAGTTTCATTTTCTAGATTAGCAGTTGATGAAGTTGGTTCATTTTTCTGAGGTCTAGCACTAGCACATTTTGTGAACAAACTAAATGACTGCTTTGCTGTATCTCTTTGCTGCACTTCATCCTGGTATTTCTTTACTGCAATATCTAAGCTGTGGGCCCAAACTCTGGGACCTCTTGTATTGTAACAAATATTTTTTTTTGAATTAAAATGTTCCTCCCAGTTTGCTTCTTTGAATATTTGTTCTTGCATTGACCACAAAAGTAACCCCTTTTAACACCCTCACTTTTCTCTCCAACTTCATCAATATTAGGATCCATTATTGATTATTGACTACCTGAAAAAATACAAAATAAGTAAAAGTTAGTAAATATAGTATGGTAAAAGTGAGTAAAAGTAAGTAAATATAGTACAATGAAAGTAAGTAAAAGTAAGTGCTTTAAACTTAGTAAAAGGAAGAGTAAGTAAAAGTAGGTAAGTTAAAGTAAGTAAAAGTAAGTTTAAACTTAACTAAACTTTTCAATTCTAGAGTCATGGTGGATTACTTAAAACCGCACAAGTAATTATCTGGCCAATTTATCAAACCTGGCCGAGATCAATGGAACATAGTCCAATCCTGATAATTTTATATTAAAAAAATATACGTTTTAATAAAATTTTAATTATCAAAACATTGAAGCTTAACAAAAAATAAAAATAATTGTTAAATATGGAATTACCAACTAAACTTAAAATAACTAAATTTGTAATTTAAAAAAATTGGTTTGTACAAGAACGTATACGCAAAAAAATTGCATAACGTCTAGCGGATGAACAAAACCCAAACCCAAATTTACTTTTTCTCATGGTCAAATTTACTGGAGCAATGCTCCCAAGATCCCAGGAATCTGGAGTCATGCCTTGGGGGACTCCATTGTATAAGGGGTTCCAAAAAACCTTAGCCCCTACATTTGCAGCTTACATGTTTACTTATATCGAAATAGTTTTTAGTGATTATAAAAATACATAAAATTCTTTATTTATTGCAGGTATTAAAATTACTCTAGTTGATAAAGTGAAAATATAATGGCTTCTCAATTAATTGGTGATTCGGAGAGGTAACGTGTGATAGATCGCTTACGAGCAATAACATTTCGGGAAGCTCGTGATGTTGGAGCCACCTTTATAACACGTTCATGGGTTGCCAAAAAGTTGCGAAGAAGTGAGGACTTCGTCAAAAGAAATTGAATAAAACTTTGGATGAATGTGAAATGGATACAACCAAATCTGGGCACCCAAATTTGCCACTCTCTCAGGAAACAAAGGACATCATTGAAAGCGGTACGCATAAGCGGAAAAACAGCTGTGCTAAACTTTCTAGAGAGATCGAAATGTTGAGAGGAAAGATCGTTAGTGGTGAGATCATTCGACTGTACCGTCATAGGCAAGGTTTAAAGCCTTGGCATGAACTTCCAAAGCCAAGAAAAACTCAACTTAACATCGATGACAGAATGTGGTTTGCCCATTATCTTGAAGATTGGGATGTGGATGATTTCATGCATTTAGCTGTCTCCGATGAATTTTTTGTTTATGTAACACGTCGGCCTAACTACCAAAATGATCGAGTGTGGGCCACAACACCAGATGAAATCGATGACAATGAACATTATCGCGAATTATTAAAAAGTCCAGACTGTGTTGGTGTGTTTGTTTTGTTCACTGCAAAGAAGCTCATGTGGGTGCTGAAGCCAAATGGTCAGAGTTGGGATGGACAGTATTTTCGTGATATTATTCTATCCAGCATGTCATTCCTTTTCTAAGAAACCCAAACAATGTTATGGATGTCGATCAGGTCACACTTCTGCACGATAAGGCCCCCTGCTTTAAGGCATTAGCCACTCAACAGTTGTTGCGGAACCATGAGATCGATTTCTTTGGAAATGAAGAATGGCCAGGAAATTCTCCTGACCTGAACGTCTGTGAACACATTGGATCAGTTATAAAGGACAAGGTTGAATGTCTCTTGTTTCAAGAACCTGCAGCAAATCGATTTTCGAAGGATACAATGACGCAACACATTGAAACTGTTTTAGCAAATTTGCGTAACGATCAAGTTTGGCAAGCTACCCAAAGCGAATTCAGGCTGTCTTGGAAGCCAATGGCGGGAACACCAAGTTTTAATTGTCTCATTAAATGCAGGATTAAATTCTCTTTTGTAAGGTATGTTTAGTTTTACTGTACCCTTAATGGTTTAGGCCATGGGCAGGGGGGACTAAGGTTTATTGGAGCCCCGTAGTCTGTAGGTTTTGGACTTTGTATCATTGTGTATAACTTGGGCCTGTCTAGCTGCTATGAAGTTGGTGAGCCACTTTCTGACATTATTTGTGATGCGAATTTCTAGTATTTTGGGGGCTAGTATGTGGCGAGGGACTGTGTCAAATGCCTTGTTGATATCTATGGTGGCAAGGAGAGTGCGAGATGGGGGTGTTTTTTGGTTAAAGCCGTCAAGGATGTGTTGAGTGAGGTTTGTAAGTAGAGTTGTTGTTGAGTGGTTTGATCTAAAGCCATGTTGGAAATGTGAGAGTGGGATGTGAGGTTGGATTCTGTTGAGGATTCTGCTTTTCTAAGACTTTGGATATTGTGGATAGTAAGAAAATGGGTCGATATATATATATATATATATATATATATATATATATATATATATATATAATATATATATAATATATATATATATTTATATATATATATATAATTATATTATATATATTATATATATATATATATATATATTTTATTATATATATATATATATATAGAGAGAGAGAGAGAGAGAGAAAATCTATGACTTTTTGGAAACTCAGAAAAAATTCAATGATAACCAACACGGGTTTCGGTCAGGCAGATCATGCCTATCACAACTAATGAAACACTACAACAACATTATTGATGCACTTGAAAGTAATGAAAACTATGATGATGAGAACAACAGGAAAAGTAGGGAAATGGATATATAATTACCTTAGTGAGCGGCGGCAAGTCGTTACAGTACAAGGATTATCTTCATCAGAATCAGAGGTCCTCAGCTCAGTGCCACAAGGAACCGTATTTAACTCCACTACTTTTCATAATCATGCTAACTGACATAGATGAGGACGTTACCAGAGACAGCACAGTAACACCCTTTGCGGATGACACAAAGATCAGTAGAAAAATAAGAAACCCAGAAGACATAGGATCTCTGCAAACCGACATAAACAGAATCTACAAGTGGACGGAAAACAACAATATGAAGTTTAACACCGAGAAATTTCAGTTATTACGGTACGGAAAAAGAGAAGACCTAAAATCCATGGAATATTATACCCCAAATGGACAGGAAATTCAGAGAAATTCCAGAGCAAAAGATTTAGGGGTTGTAATGACAGATGATGCGAAATTTGAAACACAAAATAAGATAGCAGTAAACAGAGCAAAGAGAATAACGGGACAGATATTGAGAACCTTTAAACGAAGGGATAGGAATGTAATGATTCCTCTACTGAAAACCCTGATCATACCCAAATTGGAATACTGCTCGGTCCTAACATCCCCATATAAAAAGAAGACATTAGACAGCTGGAAGGGATCCAGAGAAGCTTCACAGCCAAGATCAATGGGTGCAAAGAACTAAATTACTGGGAAAGGTTACACGAACTAGACCTATATTCACTGGAAAGGAAAAGAGAGAGATACACCATTATTTACACTTGGAAAATAATGGAGGAACTAGTCCCTAATCTTACTCTGAACCCTATAACTCCCCAAACAACGGTGGAAGGTAGAAACGGTAGACTATGTCGTATTCCCAAATTGAGAGGACCAAAACTGTTTAATCAGTTGCCCAAAGACCTAAGAAACACGAAGGGAGTTGCAGTGGACATCTTCAAAAGAAGACTAGACGCCTGGCTCAGAACAATCCCCGATGAGCCGGGCGTACCTGGCTATGTGAGGTGGAGAGCACAAAAATCCAACTCACTACTTCACCAGGCCAACTCGAGAGGAGGGGCGACAAGCTTGACCTTCGCGAAATGAGAAATCATCGCGCGAAACCTTTGTAAGGTAAGGTATATATGACATATTATGAAACAACTTATTTACTTTCTATTTTTATTGAATTTTACAAACAGTGACTTCCCAAACAATTCATCAGACATTGTTGTTCTCTTTGAAGGAAAGAGATTTCCAGCTATGCTAAAAAGTCTCTCAACCGGAGCGCTTGATGGCAGTGTAGTGTTGTATTTTATGAACAGTTCTTTCTCAAAGGATACATGTGTAATTGTTGAATGTCTGATGAATTATTCGCTAAATAATTAATTAGAAGATGGAGAGAGGGGGAAAGATCACTGACTGATCTACATATGATAAAGTATCGCGTTACTGACACTTATTTGCATCGTATTTTTCGATACGATACAAATAATAAAAAATGTATCGCGATACAACAAAAACAATAATAATAATAGCAATTTAATAGTATTAAACACTGACCGTTTCCCGAGAAGACAATCTAGGTTAGTTACCGTGCAATTATCTCGGCAAAACCCAGCTGTTTCTCCTTCCATACAATAAAGAAATTGGTTGGTAGATAAATGGGTACCCTAGGTAGCCTAGTGGTTCGGATTCCACGTTAAACTGTAGGTCTAAGGTGAAGTGACAACGTGACCTTCGTCGGAACGAACAATTCGGTAGGAGGCAAAACCAAGGTTACCTAGTTGTTATTTCTGTGCGAGCTGTTAGGATTAATCTGAGAGCCCAGTAAAGCTTGAAGTTTAAGGGCCATATTACTCGTGTAAAAATAAATAAATATAGTCATCAATCGTTATTCGCGGGGGATACCTCGTTAACCTTGTTTGGGTTCCGTGCGTCCGTCTTTCTTCACACGAAGGTCAAGCTGGTGGCCCCGCCTCTAGTCCTGGTTTGGTGGAGGAGCAAGTTGCTCTCTTCGCTCTCCATCGTACATAGCCAGGTACACCCGGCTCATCTGGTACCGTCCTGAGCCAGGCATCTAGTCTTCTCTTGAAGACTTCAACTTTGACCCCTGTAATGTTTCTGAGGTACTTTGGACGTTGGTTGAAAATTCTTGGCCTCCTGACAACCAAACTATTTTCCTTCAGAGATGAAGAGGTCCCTTGTCGGGCCTTTAATTTAGGAATACTACACATTCTGCCTTTCCTATTTTCCACCGTTTTCTGGGTGGTAATTGGGTTTTGTTTGAGGTTTGGTACCCGTTTTTCGATAATTTTCCATATGTAGATTATGGTATACCTCCTCTTCTTCTTTCCAGTGAGTACAGATTTAGTTTGCGTAGTCTTTCCCAGTAGTTGAGTTCTTTGCAGACATCAATCTTGGCTGTGAAATGTCTCTGCCTTTCTTCTAGTTTATTAATTTCTTCCTTTTTATATAAGGATGTCAAAACTGAGCAGTATTCAAATTTTGGTATGATCAGTATTCTCAGCAGGGGAATCATTACTGTGTTGTCCCTCCTTTTGAACGTTCTTAGTACCTGTCCCGCGACTCTTTTTGCCTTGTTTATTGCTATCTGATTTTGTGTCTCGAATTTGGCATCATTGGTCATTATTACCCCAAGTCGGCCGCTTTCGTGCTTCTCTGAATTTCTTGTCTACCTGGAGCATAATATGCAGTCTTTTAAAGTTCCTCATTTCTACCATATCTCAAGAGCTGAAATTTCTCGGTGTTAAATGTCATATTGTTATCTTCTGACCATTTGTATATTTTGTTTGTGTCTCTCTGCAAGGCCTCTATTTCGTTTGCATCGCTGTTTTTTCTGCTGATCTTTGTATCGTCCGCAAATGATGTTACTATACTGTTCCTGTTTACTCCACTGTGTATGTCTGTTAGCATGATAATGAACAGAGGTGGGGCCAGCACTGTACATTGTGGTACTGAGCTGCGTACTTCTGATTCTGATGATGATACACCTTGAATTTTGATCACCTGTAGTCGATTTCTGAGGAAGTTGTAGATCCATTTTCTCACTTTGCCTGTTAATCCCATATATTTCATTTTATGTGCTATTATACCATGATCACATTTGTCGAAAGCTTTAGCAAAATCCGTGTATATGACATCATAGTTTTCATTGCCTTCAAGTGCATCTAGGATATTGTTATAATGCTTTATAAGTTGTGATAGGCATGATCTTCCTGATCGGAATCCGTGTTGATTTTCTTTGAATCTTTCCAGTGTCTCCAAGAAGTCATAGATTTTCTCTCCTATTCTTTCAAAAATTTTGGTGAGGTGGGACGTCAACGACACTGGTCTATAGTTCTTTGCTTGAGATCTATCCCCTCCTTTATATATAGGGACGATGTTTGCTCTTTTCAAGATGCTCAGTATTTCCCCAGTGTCTAGGGATCTTCTCCATATCCAGTATAAGGGTGCAGCTATTTCATTTTGGCAGTTTTTAATTAATAGTGCGTTTCATTTGTCCGGACCTGCAGCTGAATGTGATTTCATTTGTCCTATAGCTCTCGCTACATCTTCTGGGTAAAATCAAAGTCTGTTATACATTCTCCTTGCAATTTCTCTTTGAAGAATGAATCTATGTCAGGTATCGCTTTGTCACTTTTTTGGGTACTGAATACCGATTCATACTGGGTTCTCAATGTTCCAGATATTTCTTTTAGATCGTCTGTTAGTTTATTATTTCCTTTCCTTCAGGGCCCGATAGTAGCGCGCGTTTTTGCTTTCCTTTTCGTATAGCTGTAGAAGTATTTTGGACTTTCCTTTATTGCTTCTACCGCCTTTTCCTCTTCCCACTCCGTATGGCCCTTTATCAGAGTTTGTATTTCCCAATCGATTCTCTCCAGTTTTTCTTGGATACGTGCTGAAAATCTCCGCGAATACTCTTAACAAAATTACCCAGGCCCTACGAAAATTAAAAATAATTACCTGATGGCATTTTAAGCATGTGCGTAAGTAAATAATGAGCAGAATATGCATAAATATATACGTGCAAGGCATTTTAAATATATTTGTAGAAATAATGAACAGAATTAAGTACATTGTATGCATAAATAATAACGTAGAAAATATTTCAAACATACATAAAAGAAATACAGCAAGGGGCAATTACCATGCCAAGACGACGTTGAAGGCCCCATTCGCTGATGGCCGTACGCTCTCCCGCATGCCGCAAAACTCATGCCTCCAGCAATTTTATCTAATAATGCTACCTTTTCTACCAGAGTCATCACTTTCCTTGCTCGTTTAGGCACTTTACTAGCATTAGCGGCAGGGTTGGAGGTTGTTTGTTTACCCTTAGGGGGCATAGTTCATTGTTATAATGCGAAAAATTGACACTGACACAGACAAAGCATACTTATTCGGTCGTGGCGCGGAGCGAACTGAGTAGGGTTGCCACTGAAGTTTTTCATATTGTACCAAATGAAGATAGCAAAATGAACCAAATTTTAATAAACTTGTACCAAATATTTAAAATGTACAGAAACAACGTACCTTTATTAAAACTGAGCCATTTCCATGTCTTCTAAGCGTTCATTCAAACGCCATGTCTTATTTGTTACACTATCAACCAGATTCTGAGAGGGCTGCCATGATTTACATTCACAAGTTTCTAATAAATTTTTGCTGTGAAGTAACCCATTGAGGGTATATGTTTTGAGTCGAGACCTATTTTTTGTTTTGATGTTTGTTACTTGGGAAAATATTCTCTCAGCAGCGGCAGATGAATGGGGCAAAGACATTAGATTAAGTATTAATTTTGATAAAGCTGGGAATCGAGGTTGGTCACCACATTTTTCCATGGACACTGCATACCAAAATTTCTCCGGTTCCTTAACCTTGTCAGATGAAAGTGGCATATCATAAACGATTAGTTCTCGCCATTCTTTATTTACATCTTCATACTCTTCTTCACTAATTATATGGGGAACTTTATTGCTAAAGGAATTATAGAGCTAGGCTTTCCTTCCCTCACATTTGTGGGATCTTGGGCTTCAAGCAATTCTAAATTTTTAAACATGTTAGACGATATGAAACGCCTGTACATTTCCTTTGCTAAGGTTATATAGAAGTTCAAAGTTTTAAGTTGAATTGTATCTAAAAAGCAAATTAGGAAATATGCACCTAAGTGCCTGGTATATTCGTTTCTGTATAAAATCGAAGTGATTAGTACTTCATTCAATAAATGTTCAAATTGTACCAAATTTTAGGAAGGTTGTACCAAATGTACCAGATAGG
The DNA here is from genome assembly GCA_023014485.1 of Bathynomus jamesi. Lineage (NCBI taxonomy): Eukaryota > Metazoa > Arthropoda > Malacostraca > Isopoda > Cirolanidae > Bathynomus > Bathynomus jamesi. The sequence continues at coordinate 829,866 of JAJOZX010001430.1, read as the reverse complement.
GTCGAATGAACCAGATTTGGTACAATTGTACCAACTTCGGCAACCCTGGAACTGAGGCCGAGTAACTTAGTAATGTGGGGATGGAGCGGGGAACTTCCGCAGTCAGTAGAGCCACCTAGCGGGATAATGTGGCGTGGTGCAAACTTTTGCGGCAAAAATCCGCGAATAGTCGAAACCGCGAATAACGAGGGATGACTGTATATTATTCTAAAAAAATGTTAATTATTTATCTTTACCAAAATTTTTTTTATTATTATTACTCGTATTATAATAATAATAATTATTATTATTATTATTATTGAACATCTAAACAAAGTGTGTAAGTGTATAGATTGACCAAGCAAGAATTTAATCTACGGAAATCATATACCAACACACTGAGATAAAGTTTCCAAACCTCTACAATACTTTCAGCCGCAGGAAATAGTTGTATTTGCAGCTTTTATAATGTGTTAATATAATTTAATTATATATTATATATATATATTATATATAGATATATATATATATATATTATTATATTATATATATATATATACACACAACATTTCAGTAGTCGTTATACTGTTCAGTGTTGATGTTAATTAATAATGAATGGCAGCATTAAATTTGATTGAATTTCCATTTATCAAAGAATATTTTTCTTTACACAATGTTGTCAAATGGCCGCACCCATTAAACTGTCCCTAATAAATATAAAGGTGAGAGGATGACATTTAATTAGCTATTATAAAACGAGAATTTGAAACGCGTTCCAGAACCCTTCATTAAAAGGCCCTGAGGAGAGTTTTCCTCACTTTCTGTCTTGCTTTGGCTTCGCATGCAGTAATGGCAGTCATTGAAGCCATCTTCTTTACCCTTCGGAGAGGAAGGCAAAATAATGTTTCACCGCAAAAAATGAGGTCCCTTTCTCTGCGTCTATAATGGCTTCAAAGATGGCTTTCTGGTTAGGGGTAAATTTCGAAGAATTCTCTCTCTCTCTCTCTCTCTCTCTCTCTCTCTCTCTCTCTCTCAGTTCAGACAGACATATTTTCTTCTTAATTGTGTCCTTGTGTCCTTTCCATCGTTGCTGAATAAATTATAAAGCGAGGAGGGCGGCACAGATACCCTACTCGCATTTAAAACTATCGCAGTACGACCACGTTATATATTTTAAGGTATATATATATATATATATATAATATATATATATAATATACCGGATATATATATATATATTAATTTATTGAGGTTGTTTAACCTCCCTCGCAACATCTAAAGTCATATGACGGAAGGGACCTACATCTACACACTACAGCTTTACGTGGGATCGAACCACGGGTCGTTACATAATCTGAACGCGGAGGACGATCTCCCATCCAATTACTACCCAGACCCATATATATATATATATATATAGATATATATAGAGAGAGAGAGAGAGAGAGAGAGAGAGAGCGGATGAGTATAGTAAGAGAGGATTTGAGTGTATAAGCTGCAGAACAAAGGGATATGTGTGAGATGTGGTATGTGTACCAGGAATGTCTGATGAGGAATGCGAGGAGTGTGTGTGGAGTTGTCAAAACAGATGCGGAGAAGAGGGCAACAGCGTGGTGGGATGCCGAGGTTGCATCAGCGGTTAAGGATGATAAAAAGAGGAAATGGATGTTGCGTGTGCAGGATAATTGTGATGGAGAAGTCGAAGAAGAAAGAGGGTGTATGAAGAGAGCGAGAGAAGAAGTGTGAAGAGACCAGAGCGGCAAAAGAAACGGAGTAAATAATGAGCTTGGAAGGAGGATGGATGAAAATTATGTAGAGAATAGAAAGTTGTCCTGAAAAATGTACGGAAATGCACTTGGTTGAAAATGAAAGAATGCTCACAGCGGATGCGGATCTACGGAATAGATGCAAGGAATATTTCGAGGGTTTGTTTGGTAGAAGAGATGAAAGGAATGGAAAATATGGTGGGATTTGGTGGTGTAAGGAGGACGCGTGACAGAATACTTGAGAACACAACCATGAACTAAGTCAGTGGTGGCGAACCTTTTTAGTTGGCGGGTCATTTTTGTTACTTTTGATTTTTAAAAAAAGCAAAATTGGGTCACAATAATTTATTTACTTACTATTTTTAATGAGAAACTTGTTGTTGGATTTTAGCTGCTAATGTTTTGATCCGAGGTTTATATTTAGTTCTCTTTAGTCTCACACATGCAGCACTCCTAATTCCTCGATTCCCAATAGTGGATTTGACGAAATTCATGGAGGAAAACAACTGTTCACACGAATAAAATGAACCAAACATTGTTCGCAGAGCTAATGCTAGCTTTTTCACTGATGCAAAAGAATTTGGTAGAGAGTTTCATTCTGCAAGAATAAGATTCTCTACACTTCCTATTGATTGTTGTTCTCTGGTTACACCCAAAATTGACGACTCCAATTCCTTTTCTTGTAACTTCAGATTAAGATCAATAAATTTAGTTTTCCATACTGCACTTTCTTGGAAGTCAACTAATTCCATTTCTAAATTACCAATGTCAAGTCAATGAAAAGCTGATAATTGAAGATCTTCAAACTGAATAGTATGGGGGAATTGGACGAATTGTAATTTGTCATATATACACGCACGTTTTTAAACATATACTATACGTTTAAAAACGTTTCAATGTGTATCAGCTGTTTATTTCGGTGGGAGGATAAAATAATTTTAAAATTGTAAGGCAGAAAATATTAAAAATTAAAGTCATATTTTATTTACAGTAAATAAGAGCTCGTGGGTCATTAAAAATTGTCTCGTGGGTCAGTACTTGACCCGCGGGTCAGTGGTTCGCCATCACTGAACTAAGTGAAAGCAGCAGCGCCAGGTGTAGGTGGAATATATGGGGAAATAATTAAGTGTGGGGGATTGAAAGGGTTGAAGTGATTGTGGGGCATATGTCAGATTGCATGGACAAATGGGAATGTGCCTGAAGACTGGAGGGAAGCAATAATTGTTCCACTGTACAAAATGAAAGGTGAAAGGAGTGAATGTAAGAATTACAGAGGTATAAGTCTGTTGAGTGTAGTGGAGAAGGTATACGGTGGGATAGCGATATAAAGAGTTCATGGTATTACAGAATGCTTGGCAAGGGCGTGCCTAGGATTTTAGAACGGGGTGTTTTCATAACTGAACCTTCGTGACGTCCATGGTTTTCGAAAACACTTGCGTAGTTATAGGGGTTTGCTGTACCGATAAAATTTTACCTGAAGCAGGCAACCTGGATGATAATAATAATAATAATAATAATAATAATAACAATAACAATAATAACATTAATTAATTAATTCATTTAGGATCTTAGGGGATATTTCCAGGTAACCAGGAAATCCCTCTGGGCACGCCACTGCTCTGTGAGTGGTGAGCAAGGAGGGTTCCGAGATGGAAGAATGTGTAGATCAAGTGTTTGCAGTGAGACAAATGCTTGAGAAAGCATGTGAAAGGGATTCGCAAGGTATACATAGCTTTTATGGATCTTGAGAAAGCGTGTAATAGAGTGAACAGAGAAGCACTATGACGGGTCTTGAGAAGTGCTGGGATTAGCGGCGCTAAGTTTTTAGAGAAAGTCAATTGCTAATTTTTCAAAACCACTCGTACTAAAATTTGTTTTTCGCCGACAGCAATTTCCATTTTAAAAGACTGAGGCAGCACTAACTGCAAGTTCATCATGACATAAGCATGCAGAAGTTTTTGTTGAGGTTCTAATATTTTTGCTTGTTTTGAAAATTAATGCAATGCCCAGCATCACTGTTTCAACGATATCCACTTTTATTTTGTAACTAGCAGAGAACCCGCCCTTCGTGCGGGTAGCAAAAATATTCCGCGTTTTAACGAAAACATCCCGACTTAACCTAACCAGTCGTCAAAGGTGTACAGTTGACCGGGTATTCAATAATTTTACCATAGGTTTCGATATATATATATACACAGTGTTGGGCACTAAAGCGTTAATCCGATAACAGTTAATTAACGAAGTTAACTTTTTTAACGGACTATTAACGGAAGTTAATTTCCATTTATCGTTATCGGACCAGTTAACTTCCGATAACTCGATATTTAGTCTGTTAAAGTCCGTTAACACGTTAACTGCGAGGAGTCATTCACGGAAGATAACCGCTCCGCGAATGAATTCAAACCGCCATAACTTCAGTCTGCTTCCAGATCTCGCAAGGGGAGGTTGTGCGCTTTTTATTGAAGGTAAGAAGGTTCTTTTAACGTTAGTAAAAGTCCTATAATATTATATATATATTAATACGTATGGTGATACGTATGGTAAAATGTACTCTTCAATGCCCAGGGGAGGAGTCCTCAGATCGGCGACGCCATCGAGGAGGCACTGGGCAGGAGGCTGGTGGTCCCTGGCAAGACAAGGTGGAATGCCTTGTACGACTCCATCGTCGTCCTCAACAACATCCTGGCAGTGGCCAATACGAAGGCTGAGCTTAACAAGTTCCTTATACGCACGGAGAAACTCTCGCCCTTCAATGACCAGGAGATAGCCTTCTGAAGGAGTGGGCTAAAGTCGTCCCATGTGGCTATCGCCCTCGACACCATCCAGGGGGAGAAGAACGCCTACCTTGGAACCCTCCTTCCCACAGTGGCCATCACCCTCATGAAGCTCAAGAGCATGAGGAGCAGCTTGGCCGTCTGCAAGCCACTGGTCGACGCCCTGGTAGCAGCCGTCACCACCCGGTTCAACCACTACCTGAACGACCGGGACTGCCAACTGGCAGCTACCTTCCACCCAAAGTTCCGGCTCCACTGGCTGCGCAGGTTCGACAGCGACCAAACTGTCTCTGTCAGGGCCGCCATGGAGGACGAGGTCGAGAGAGCACTGAGGAACCGGAACGTTGACAGCACCACCAGCTCTAGCGACAGCAGCATGCCTGACGACCTCTTCGCTGGGTGGACGGCCGGTGGCTCAAGTACCAGTGTCAAGCAGAAGGCCAAGAGACTTGTCGACACTTGGCTGGACACTGATGGGAAGGTAGACATGGCCGACTCTGACTTCATGGGGGAGCAGATCTTCATCAACCTCTTCCTGAAGTACAATACGCCAATTCCGTCCTCTGCCGCAGTGGAACGGCTCTTCTCTCTCGGCAAGGACATCCTGAGGCCCAAGAGGTCAAGACTGGCAGTTGGGCCTAACTTTGAGAAGTTGGTCTTTCTGAAGGGCAACCAGCACATTGTCATACATAGTCTTTAATAAATGTGCCTAAAATTTAATTTTACCTTTCAGTTCCCGCCATAATAATTCTCTGGTAAATTAAAATTTAGTTAATGGTTAGTGGTTACAAGGGTTTCAAAACATGTAATCAGTACATTTTTTATTAAAAATAAAAAAAAGTTATTAAGCAAAAAAGTTGCAAAACTTGATAAAAATACAGTTAAATACCTATTTATTTTTGGATTTTGCATAAATAAACATTTTCTATGGGATTTAAAGCTTTTTTCCTTGATTTTTTTAAATGTTAGTAAAGAAATAGTTATCGTTAACGGATTATCGTTAACTTCCGTTATCTTTGTAGTAAAATTATCGGATTATCGTTATCGGAGTTAAAAATTGGGGTTAACGGATTATCGTTATCGAAGTTAACTTTTTGGTTAACGGTACCCACCACTGTATATACATATAGATATATACATACATATACATATATACATACACATACACATACTATATATATATATATATATATATATATATATATATTAGTGATGTAGGTCACATCCGCATCCGCATCCGCGGAACATCCGCACATTTTCTCGCATCCGCGTCCGCATCCGCACTTTGGACTGCGGATGTCGTGCGGATGTGGACCGTTGAGATAAAACGTCATTAATAAGCGGAAATTATCAAATTCTACTATATTAATAGAACTAGTTCATTGTGCGCAAAGTGATGCAAGCGACAAGACGAGAGGCTGTTCTTGTATGAAGTTACTCTCTTGCAACCTACTTAGATCCACGTTACAAAGCTAAGTTATTTTCACCTAGTACATTAGAACGAGTTAAATCATCACTTGGCAAAGCAGTTGAAGAGCTTCAATCTCTTGAATCTGTCGCTTCGCCACCCACCAAAAGAATAAAAGTTTCAGTGACAGAACCAACACTTTCAACAAGCAAATCTATCACAGAATCTGTCTCTCAGTTTCTTGAGTCAAGCAGCAATGACGAGACCTACGCGATGTCAAAAGATGTAGTGAAAATGATCGAGAGCTATCACCAAGAAAAACGCCTGGCTGCATGTGACAATCCTATTAGTTGGTGGAAAAATACGCAGAATATCTATCCATACTTGAGTAAACTTGCAAGGAAACATTTAGCCTGTCCTCCAACAAACGTACCAAGCGAGAGATTATTTAGCAGTGCTGGATTAATATATGATGAAAAGAGAAACAGACTGGCAGCAGAAAAGGCAGAAAAATTAATGTTCCTTAAGCATAACCTTCCTATAATTAAGTTTGAACATTAAACGATGAACATCTTAGTTTACTTTATTTTAATTACTCATTTATAAATATGCCTAATAAAACTTTAAACTTAATATAAATAGTTATCAAGCTAATTAAAGATTTCTTTCTATAAGGGTGGAGGAGGTTGGGGAAAGAGGTCGGTGGGGTGCATTTGAGTTGGGTTCACGTCCCGCATCCTGGTAACACAATTATGCAATTATGGTTTCTAATTGTGGCTGAAACTCAACAAAATATAACGAATTTATTTGCAGACGAATTCACTAATTGATTTCTATATTAGTTAGATGCTTGATATTATTTTATATGTTCAGAGAAAAGTACAGCAATTATTGTACAATTAATCAATTATACTACATTATAGCTACAGCTCTCTCTATATAATAACTTATTATATACGTTAAACACAACAAATCTCGAATATATCCTAAAAAATAACGAAAATGTAGACATCCGCATCCGCGGATGTTGAAATCAAACATCCTCATCCGCATCCGCATCCGCGGATGTGAAAAAAATGACATCCGCTACATCACTAATATATATATATATATATATATATATATATATGATGAATAAAACCACGAAGGAAAGGAAACACAAAAAGGTGCTCAAGCGCTTTCGTCTAATGACATCCTCAGGAACACTGAAGTACATAAAAGGTTACGGCCTATATATAGGTTACAGAAAGAAAAAAATAAATAAATAGCATACATACACACAAACATACACACACATATATATATATATATATATATATATATATATAATATATATATATATATATATATATATATACACACACACATATACATATATATATATATATATATATATATATATATATATATATATATATGCAATAAACGGAGAAGTAAAAATAAAAATTAAAAATTAAAAATTAGAGGATTAACAAAGAGGCATACAGATTTGTAAGGAAAATATCGATTTTTAGCACAAGATCAAATGAATTAAAAATACAAATTTATACTGGAAATCTACCCGGGTTTTAACACTTTGCCTTTTAGAGTCAAGTTTCGATATATATATAAATAAAATGAAGATTAAAAGTTAATAAAGTAGCGTACAAGTTTTTCCAAAGATTTAGCGTCCTACCCTTTTTATCTAAATTTGTTTTGAAGGAATTCAAAACAACAGGATCGAGTTGAAAAAGACCTTTGCTTATGTTGAAGTTATTTGAAAGTTGGATAATGGCAGACTCAAGAATATTTCTATTGACAATGTTGCTAGAATGAAATAAAACTGAAGCATTATTCCAATCAATACAGTGGGATAACTCTGACAAATGGACAAAAAGAGCACTGGACAACTGTCCTGTTCTAACGGAATATTGATGCTGTTTTATACGTGTGTGCAAATCCTTTCCCGTCTGACCTATGTAAAAGGAATCACATTGTTTACACCCAATTTTACAGATAATGCCTGAATTATTGGTAGGGCTATTTTTTACTATGATATTTTTCACAATATTGTTATATGAAAATACTACATTAATATCCAAAAGTTTAAGTACATTAGCAATGCCTAAAAAGCCCGGGAAAAATGGAAGTACTAAAATATTTTTTGACAAAGTACGAGTGTTATTATTGACACGATAGAAAGTTCGTTTTGCCTTGTTGAGACAAGATTCCATAAACGCAGATGGGTAACACAGATCACTTCCAATACCGTTGATTTTTTCCAATTCGGCATCGATGTATTCCGGACTGGCGATCCTAAGGGCGCGGAGAAACATTGATGAAAAAATGGCCTTCTTAGTGGGGGTGTCATGTCCCGAGTAAAAGTGTACGTAGGACAAATTGTTTGTTGTTTTCCGATAGATACTAAACTTAAAACCTGGGCTTTCCCTATGTACCCGCACATCCAAAAATGGGATTGAATTGTCTTGTTCCACTTCTAAAGTAAACTTAATGGAGGGGTCTTGATCATTTAACTGAAGGAGGAAGTTATCCAGGTCACGATTCATAGGCCAGATACACAAAATATCGTCGACGTACCGCAACCAAGGGATGCCAACCCCCAGGATTCTCGGAATGTAAGTAATTTCGAAAAACTCCATATAGATATTGGAGAGGAGGGGCGATAAGGGGTTGCCCATGGCCATCCCAAACACTTGTTGATAATACTCGTTATTGAAAGTGAATTTACAGTCTTTGATGCAAAGCTTAATAAGTTCCAAAACAATGTGTGAAGGTAGTGGCAGGTCATACTTATGTAATTCTTCGGAGAGAAAGTCAAGCATATCATCAATCGGCACTAAGAAGGCCATTTTTTCATCAATGTTTCTCCGCGCCCTTAGGATCGCCAGTCCGGAATACATCGATGCCGAATTGGAAAAAATCAACGGTATTGGAAGTGATCTGTGTTACCCATCTGCGTTTATGGAATCTTGTCTCAACAAGGCAAAACGAACTTTCTATCGTGTCAATAATAACACTCGTACTTTGTCAAAAAATATTTTAGTACTTCCATTTTTCCCGGGCTTTTTAGGCATTGCTAATGTACTTAAACTTTTGGATATTAATGTAGTATTTTCATATAACAATATTGTGAAAAATATCATAGTAAAAAATAGCCCTACCAATAATTCAGGCATTATCTATAAAATTGGGTGTAAACAATGTGATTCGTTTTACATAGGTCAGACGGGAAAGGATTTGCACACACGTATAAAACAGCATCAATATTCCGTTAGAACAGGACAGTTGTCCAGTGCTCTTTTTGTCCATTTGTCAGAGTTATCCCACTCTATTGATTGGAATAATGCTTCAGTTTTATTTCATTCTAGCAACATTGTCAATAGAAATATTCTTGAGTCTGCCATTATCCAACTTTCAAATAACTTCAACATAAGCAAAGGTCTTTTTCAACTCGATCCTGTTGTTTTGAATTCCTTCAAAACAAATTTAGATAAAAAGGGTAGGACGCTAAATCTTTGGTAAACTTGTTCGCTACTTTATTAACTTTTAATCTTCATTTTATTTTTATATATATCGAAACTTGACTCTAAAAGGCAAAGTGTTAAAACCCGGGTAGATTTCCAGTATAAATTTGTATTTTTAATTCATTTGATCTTGTGCTAAAAATCGATATTTTTCCTTACAAATCTGTATGCCTCTTTGTTAATCCTCTAATTTTTAATTTTTTTTTTATTTTTACTTCTCCGTTTATTGCATATATATATATATATATATATATATATATATATATATATATATGTATGTGTGTAGATATGTATATATATATATATATATATATATATATATATATATATGTGTGTGTAGATATGTATGTATATATATATATATATATATATATATATATATATATATATATATATGTTTGTGTGTATGTATGTT
>JAJOZX010001430.1:5000-75000 GCA_023014485.1 Bathynomus jamesi | reverse complement strand
TTTGTGGCAAGAGTTTCTAATTTCAGTGTTGCTTTGCATTCCTTGAGTCTTCTTCTCTTTGAGAAGTCTAATGACCCCTCCTTTTCCCTCATACACTGGACCATGATTCCCTTGGTGTCTGGTGCAACTGTTTGATCGAAGAGAGCAAGGGCCACCAGCTCTTCTGATAAGTACCATAGGTGGTTTTCAAATTTCTTGAGAGCTGCTTTGGCCACTTTCTGGTCATGATAGTCCTTTAACTTTTGGATAAGATCCAGATCATTCTTCGGAGCTTGTGATGGAATAGGAGCAGTGATCCAGCTTTTTAAGTAGATTAGGACTCCAAAAAGGGTAAGGGTTTTCAGGTCCTTCTTCTCTCGAGGAGTCAGGGTGATTTGATTTCGAAAAAGCCACATTTTGATGGCATAGATAACTTTAGCCATCCACCTTGCATAGTGCGTGCCAGCAGGACGTTTGAATGTGTAACTTTCAATTTTTTCACCAAGAAAGATCAAAGAAAGTTCCAAAAACTCTTTATAGTCATCTCGAAAATTTCCAGTGGCCAGATGTTCTTTGGCAAAGGCAATTATTTCATTTCTGAAAGGATCAACTTGCTCCTTCATCTCATCATCATCCTGTGATGTAGAGAAGGTTTTTAAATCAATGTAGTCCCACATAGATTGGAACCTTTTGAACAAAAGTGGCTCAGGGGCAGAAGATGAACCATGGACTGCTTCAAACACTCCTCCATACATGACTTCCATGCAATGATGCCTACAGGCAAAATAGAAGAGTGGTCGACCAAGTTTCTGTTCCAGAAGAACGCATGCTCCCCTGTTTGTTCCTGTATTTGATGCTGTAGTATCTGATAACATTCCGATTATTGACTTATCTATGTTCCATTCGGAAAGAAGATTATACACTGCAGCTGATTGAGCTTCCCCTGTTCCACTTGGTAGTTTGGGAACACCAAGCAGTTTTGAATCACCTGATTCAACTGAAGAGACAAGGACTGGGAGTCTGTCTACCTTTTCATTCTTGGCAAGTAGATTAGGGATCAACTTCCCATCCCAGTGGACAATCGAAATACTTGGACTAAAGCTAGCTTTAATGGCATGGGTTATTTGCCTTCGATGCCTCTCTCGGTGCCTTTTGATTGAAGAACGAGAGATGTTCACCTCTGAAAGATCTTGACCAAGGCTAGATGCAGTTTCAGCTAATACAAAGGTGGTCCTCCTGTCACTGATGCCAGTCCTGTCCAGAGCAGCAGCCAATTCAGGAGATATGATATTCTTTGCTGCCTTTTTCTTTGGTGGAGTTGGTCCGCTGGTAGATGGGGGATTAATAAGGTAATCTTCATCTTCTCTTTCTGACTCACATAAAGACTCAGAAGAAGAACTTCCCTGATCTAGCATAACTTCCTGTGAAGCAGCATATTTTTCTTCTTCAGCTTTCCGCTTCCTATTTACCAATTTCATTTGCTTCTCAGCAGCTCTCTTTTCTGCCTTGTCAGTCACCATATCTGCAGAGACCATTGATCCCACTCGTCCCGCTTTCCTTTGTTGGATCAAGAACTGCCGGTCTTCTTCATTTTTGATTAAGGTAAAGGCATCAGCATGGGCGACATCAAATAGGTTCTCCATTTCTTCCTGAAAGGTTTTCTCTTTTTCTAACTGAAAGTTGCTTTTCCTCCCAGCATTCTTCTTAATCGCTTTCCACTCCAAGTGTAGAGCCTGAATTTTGTGAAGAATGTGGTCTTTCCTTTGAGTAGGGATTCAGGCTCTCTCCCAGAAGAGACGCAATTCTTCAAAAACAGCTTCTGAACTAGGTTTGATCTCCTTCTTCAAAACTTGATGATGGTGGAGGAACATGCGGAGGACCTGGCCACGGGAAGGCAGCTTGGCTCCAGTGATTGTTTCCTCTGACTTTTTCATTAAGTAAAATGTACGTTTATTTGACATTGCAAAACCTGTAAATTTAATAAATCTATCTGAAAGAAAAATAATCATTAGTTAATGTATCTGTAAATAATGTTTCTTTTAATTATTCACTATATTAATAAAGGGCATAATGGTATACAAAAAACAGCTTTGAGCCACCCCTAAAAGTTATTCGATTTGCCTTAAATTTTACATGAAATATTCTTTAGCTAAAAGGAACCAGATTATAGCCTGGGAGGAAAGAAAATTGAACTTCGATTTTTTACCCCATTCTGTGGACCACCCTAATATATATATGTGTGTGTGTGTGTGATGAAAAAAAGCACGAAGGAAAGGAAACACAGAATGGTGCTCAAGCGCTTTCGTCTAATGACATCCTCAAGAACACTGAAGTAAATAAAGAGTTCGAGACTATATATAGGTCACAATATATATATATATATATATATATATATATATATATATATATATATATATATATATATATATATAAAATAAATATAGAAATAAAAATTAAACTTTGCATCAAAGACCGTAAATTCACTTTCATTAGCAAGTATTATCAACAGGTTTTTGGGATGGCCATGGGCAACCCCTTGTCGCCCCTCCTCTCCAGTATTTATATGAAGTTTTTCGAAATTACTTAGATTCAGAGAATCTTTGGGGTTGGCATCCCATGGTTGCGGTACGTCGACGATATTTTGTGTATCTGGCCCATGAATCATGACCTGGATAACTTCCTCCTTCAGTTAAATGATCAAGTCCCCCTCCATTAAGTTTACTTTAGAAGTGGAACAAGACAACTGAATCCCGTTTTTGGATGTGCGTGTACATAGGGAAAGCCCAGGTTTTAAGTTCAGTATCTATCGGAAAAAAACAAACGATTTGTCCTACGTACACTTTTACTCTGGACATGACACCCCCATTAAGAACGTTATATTTTCTTCAATGTTTCTCTGCGCTCTCAGGATCGCCAGTCCGGAATACATCGATGCCGAATTGGAAAAAATCAACGATATTGGAAATGATCTGTGCTACCCACCTGCGTTTATGGAATCTTGTCTTAACAAGGCAAAATGAACCTTCTATCGTGTGAATAATAACACTCGCACTTTGTCAAAGAATATTTTAGTACTTCCATTTTTCCCGGGCTTTTTAGGCATTGCTAATGTACTTAAACTTTTGGATATTAATGTAGTATTTTCATATAACAATATTGTGAAAAATATCATAGTAAAAAATAGCCCTACCAATAATTCAGGCATTATCTACAAAATTGGTTATAAACAATGTGATTCCTTTTACATTGGTCAGACGGGAAAGGATTTGCACACGCGTGTAAAACAGCATCAATATTCCGTTAGAACGGGACAGTCGTCCAGTACCCTTTTTGTCCATTTGTCAGAGTTATCCCACTGTATTGATTGGAATAATGCTTCAGTTTTGTTTCACTCTAGCAACATTGTTAATAGAAATATTCTTGTCTGCTATTATCCAACTTACAAATAACTTTAACATGAGCAAAGGTCTTTGTCAACTCGGTCCTGTTCTTTTGAATTCGTTTAGAACGGATTTAGACAAGAAGGACAAAGTGCTAAAATTGGTAGTTTTCCCTTACAAATTTGTATGCTCCTCCCACAATCTATACTATAATAAGAGAGCTGTCCGTCCGTCTGTCTGTCTGTCTGTCCGTCCGTCACACTTTCAGAAATTGTGAGAAAAAAATTTGGAAATTGTAAAAAAAATTCAGAAATTGTATTACGGGCGGCAATGTGAAGCTCAAGATTTTCATGACTGTGTTCTTTTCTGTAGTTTAGCAATGGGGGAAGGGTGAGGGTGGGGGGAAAGGTGGGAGTGGGGGAAGGGTTGGGGTGAGCGGAAGGGTGGGGGTGGGGTAATGGGGGAGGGGTATGGTAATGGGGAGGGGTGGGGGTAATGGGGGAGGGGGTTAGCCCCCAAGTTGTATGAATGGGGGTGAGGAGGTTTTGGGAGATACCAGATTCAGAAATGTTGACACAATGTGAAGCTCAAAATTTTCACGGCTGGTTTTTTTTTTTGTAGTTTAGCCTGTCTAACCGTCAGCGAAGCGACGGGAACTGTACTAGTTTATATATATATATATATATATATATATATATATATATATAAATTTTTTTTTTTTTTTTGTGACCTACGGTATATATAGTTTCGAACTCCTTATTTACTTCAGTGTTCCTGAGGATGTCATTAGACGAAAGCGCATGAGCACCATTCTGTGTTTCCTTTCCTTCGTGGTTTTTTCATCATAAATATTTTTCACGTGTTACTTTCGTGAAATAATTTATTTATATATATATATATATATATATATATATATATATATATATATATATATAATAACCTTACCTTACGACCTTACAAGGGTTCCGCGCAATGATTCCTCATTTCGCAAAGGTCAAGCTTGTCGCCCCTCCTCTCGAGTTGGCCTGGTGAAGTAGAGTTGGTTTCTTGTGCTCTCCACCTCACATAGCCAGGTACGCCCGGCTCATCGGGGATAGATCTGAGCCAGGCGTCTAATCTTCTTTTGAAGATGTCCATTGCAACTCCCTTCGTGTTTTTTACGTCTTTGGGCAGCTGATTAAACAGTTTTGGTCCTCTCGCAACAAAACTATTTTCTTTCATGGTTAAGGATGTTCCCTGTCTCGCCTTTAATTTGGGAATACGACACGGTCTACCGTTTCTTCTTTCCACCGTTATTTGGGGAGTTATAGGGTTCAGAGTAAGATTAGGGACTAGTTTCTCCATTATTTTCCAAGTGTAAATAATGGTGTGTGTGTGTGTGTCTTCTCCTTTCCAGTGAATTAGTTCTTTGCACCCGTTGACCTTGGCTGTGAAGCTTCTCTGGATCCCTTCCAGCTGTCTAATGTCTTCTTTTTCTATATGGGGATGTTAGGACCGAGCAGTAGTCCAATTTGGGTATGATCAGTGTTTTCAGTAGAGGAATCATTACATTCCTATCCCTTTGTTTAAAGGTTCTCAATATCTGTCCCGTTATTCTTTTTGCTCTGTTTACTGCTTTCTTATTTTGTGTTTCAAATTTCGCATCATCTGTCATTACAACCCCTAAATCTTTTGCTCTAGAGTTTCTCTGAATTTCCTGTCTATTTGAGACATAATATTCCATGGATTTTAGGTCTTCTCTTTTTCCGTACCGTAGCAGCTGAAATTTCTCAGTGTTAAACTTCATATTGTTGTCTTCCGTCCACTTGTAGATTCTGTTTATGTCGGTTTGTAAAGATCCTATATCTTCTGGGTTTCTTATTTTTCTACTGATCTTTGTGTCATCCGCAAAGGATGTTACTGTGCTGTCTCTGGTAACGTCCTCATCTATGTCAGTTAGCATGATTATGAAGAGTAGTGGTACTGAGCTGAGGACCTCTGATTCTGATGAAGATACTCCTTGTACTGTAACGACTTGCCGCCGCTCACTAAGCAAATTATATATCCATTTCCCTACTTTTCCTGTTATTTCCATATATTTCAGTTTATGTATTATAATTCTATGGTCACACTTGTCCAACGCTTTAGCAAAGTCTGTGTATAGTACATCATAGTTTTCATTACTTTCAAGTGCATCAATAATGTTGTTGTAGTGTTCCATTAGTTGTGATAGGCATGATCTGCCTGACCGAAACCCGTGTTGGTTATCATTGAATTTTTTCTGAGTTTCCAAAAAGTCATAGATTTTCTGTCTAACTATTCTTTCAATTATTTTAGTGAGATGAGATGTAAGCGACACTGGCCTATAGTTTTTGGCCTCAGATCGATCTCCTCCTTTATATATTATATTGGGACTATGTTCGCGCTCTTCAGGATGCCCGGTATTTCTCCCGTGTCTAGTGATCGTCTCCATATCCAGTATAGGGGCTCAGCGATTGCATTGTTGCAGCTTTTGATCAGTGTGGCATTCCATTTATCCGGTCCTGCCGCTGAATGTTTTTTAGTTTCCCAATGGCTTGTGTAATATCATCCGTCTAAAGTCGAAGTTCGTTATACTTTCCCCTTGTAGTTCTTCTTCAAAGAACGCGTTTCTGTCGCATATCAATTTGTCAGTTTTTGGGATACTGAAAGATGATTGTACTGAGCTCTTAATATTTCAGATACTTCGGTTAGATCATCAAATAAAGCACTGTTCTCGTTTTTTAAAGGTTCGATAGTCGCATGGTTTTTCGACTTTCTTTTTGCGAAAGTATAGAAGTACTTTGAGTTAGCCTTTATCGCTTCTATAGCGTCGTCGTCGTCGTCTTTTTCTGTATGCTTCTCAATTAGCTCCTGTATGACGTCATCGATACTTTGCAGTTTATCATTTAATATTTTTCTGATGTTATCTTTACAGTTACTTAATTTTGCAGTCACATCTAAAGTCATATGACAGAGGGGACCTACAGCTTTACGTGGGATCCGAACCACAGGTTGCTACATAATCTGGCCGCAGAGGACGGTCTCCCATCCAACTACTACCCACACCCAATGTCGCTCAACTTCGCTGATCTCCGGGAAGCGGTGTTACGACTACGACATTGGCCACGACGTAGCCCTTCCAATCTATTACTTCCATGCTGGATGTAACATCTTCCCAGTTTATAGTTTTGGAGTGAAAATTAAAAATTTCGAATTTGCTGCGTATTTCTAACTAAGTTTTGCAATTCTACGTGTTCGACTTTACGATCACTAATTAGTGATTCCAGTAGCTTACCTACAACAGACGTTAAATTGATTGGCTTATAATTTCCCGCCCCACCTTTATCGCCTTTCTTAAAAATAGGTGTTACATTTGCTAACTTGAAATTATCTGGTACGCACCCTTCAGAAATAGACGCATTAAAAATCTTTGTTAGCGGCACAATAATGCTTTCTTTTAACTCTTTTAGTTGTATGGGATATATGGAATCCGGCCCCGGTGATTTACGTATTTTCATTTTATCAATATAGCGCATTACCTCCCTTTCACTAAAAACAATATTATCCAAAGTATTACCATTATCTAATATAATGCGCGCTCTAGTGTTTTCTCCTACACTCTCCAACACTCCCGCATCTCCCTCCCTCTCGCGTCACCCCTCGCATCACACTTTGTCTCAGTCCCGCTAACGCGTTAAGTTCAGTGAAGTTGTGTTGGATTGTTTTTGTCGTATTTTGCTGTTTTGCTATTGCCCTTAGACAACAGTATGGCACCAAAACGTAAAGCATCTGCAAATGATAGTGAAGAGAAGAAAAGTCGTAGGGTTATGACATTAGCCGAAAAAATAAAGATTCTAGATAAGTTGCGTGGTGGCATGAGCAAAACATCACTTGGCCGCGAGTATCACGTGAATGAGTCTACCATACGCACCATCCGAAAGAGTGAAGAAAAGATACGTGCTATTTTCATTTAATACATTTTTATTTATCATATGTAAATATCATTATGCTTATGATTTTATTATGCTCTTATTTCATATACAATATAAGTCTGGAAATTCATTTGTGTGTGAATAAAAAATCTACGTATCTAAGTATTAATGGGAGCCTTTACGCGGCCGCGTTCACATATCCCTATTTATCCCATAAGGTATTAAGTTTGTCCAACGCAGATTTACCTAACGCGCCGTTCTCGAGGAACCTAACCCCAGCGTTGGACGAGGGTTTACTACTAAATTTATTACTATTATCATTACATTCCAAAACGAATTATTGATTAGCTATTCCGTTTTACGACCTTCGTTGGTATGACGAATAAGTAGGTCACGACAATTAGAGAAAGTTGGCTGCATGGCACGCACGAGTCTGCGAATTTGAAGTAAACATGCCAGATTTTGCAACTTTTCGTTCGTGGGTTTTAATCATAAACAAATATATGTTCGTAGGATAGTCTTGATGGCTATATCGTATCAAAAAGTAACGTTGCACCCGTATGAAGTTTATCAGATGCATTATTGTACGTTATGCGTTATCCTAATTTTGCTAAGTTGCTTAGTTGCTAAATTTTCTAATATTTGGATTATGTAACATTAAAATACAAAAGTTTTTATTTTTAAGCAATAATGAAAGAATAAATGGAGTTGGGGGGAGGGGAGAACTGTTAACAAGAAAAAAAAATAGAGTAGATTTATTTCCATTGTCGTCAGTGTCATTGAGTTGCCAAACAGTTGCGGGAGTTGCCAGGTAGTGTTAATAAAAAACGGCTAAATGATTATTCAAAAATAGCAACAACCTTGACCTTCATTAGAATGAACATTTCGGGCGGAAGCCAAACTAAGGTTTTTATAATTATATATTAGCCGAAACGCGAAACTGAAGCGTTACATGAAATAACTGACCTTACACGATTATATATATATATATATATATATATATATGCGCATCTTTAAAGAACTTGGTAATTTTTGTTATAATACTTGACCTTTGCTACACTACTAGTTGAATGAAACACTAAATTTAATTTCAAACTTGTTTTAATAAAGTAGAATTTACTGCTGATTCACCGAAGAGATATTCTACCAAATTCGTTTTCATAATTGAATATTCACACTTTTAATGATTCAGAGTTTTTATATACAACCATGTTGTTTCTTTAATGTTGTGATTGATTAGTGGCACACTTTACAAAAGTATGAACCGTCTTTTTAATGTCAAACACTCGTTGTTCTTTTCCTCTCTCTTTCCGTTCTTTTATATTTTCGTTCGTCACTGTAGCTATTTTTAAACTTTGCCAGGGCCGAGCAGGCGTGCATGCGATGGGTGTATAAAAACACGCTTTAAATGGTAAAGGGATGTTTGAGTGAGCGAAGTGTGCATTCGTTTCTAACTCTATAATTAATTGCATAGTTTGGATTGTAAAATATGTGAAACCAAAACAAATTTAAGAGTATTTTACTCTTCGGCAAATTATATTTGTCGAGTGGGGGTGAGGGAATGGTATTTTAAAACAGCGGCCAGAAAATAGCCAAAATAATAATGGTTGCCTACTGACTAAAATTTTTTGATATCCTCAGCCAAACCTGGCCAACCCGATTTATTCTCTCTCCATATGCCAATCTGACCTTTTCAAGCACTTGGACGAAGGATGTACGTAGATGGATACAGCCAACCAACCAAACCCTATCAATGGCCTCGCTCAGAGCTCAAAAGCACGAGGGTAAGTTTAGAAGATTTAGTCTTTTGCCGTTAGTGAGTCAGTGTGGTTACGTTAAATTTTGTTTGCGCGTCATTTACAATGATTCCTATCTTTTTAACGTGTGGCCCGAATGAAGTAATTGTTGTTTCAGGTAAGCAAATAAAAATTTATAAAATTTGTAATAGTATAGAGTAATGGTATTCAGTGTACGGCCATTAATAACATATTATAAGATCATAAAAAATTATTTTAGTATTTCGTATAACAATGAAAAAGAAATACGGAAGTTAAATTAACATCAAATTAATACAGCATATGAACGAAGGTTGTCTGAAGAATATACTGTAGACGTTTTATGTTGTTGTTTCTCATACAATATTATGTACGGATTTCCGTTCCTAGATATTATACTGTATATATAGTATATATAATATGAAAATTATTTCACGAAAGTAACACGTGAATAATATTTATGATGAAAATAACTGTATATATATATACACACACACACACACACACACACCTTACCTTACAAAGGTTCCGCGCGATGATCTCTCACTTCGCGAAGGTCAAGCTTGTCGCCCCTCCTCTCGAGTTGGCCTGGTGAAGTAGTGAGTTGGATTCTTGCGCTCTCCACCTCACATAGCCAGGTACGCCCGGCTCATCGGGGATTGTTCTGAGCCAGGCGTCTAGTCTTCTTTTGAAGATTTCCACTGCAACTCCCTTCGTGTTTCTTAGGTCTTTGGGCAACTGATTAAACAGTTTTGGTCCTCTCACTACAAAACTATTTTCTTTCAGGGTTAAGGATGTTCCCTGTCTCGCCTTCAATTTGGGAATACGACACAGTCTACCGCTTCTACTTTTCATCGTTGTTTGGGGAGTTATGGGATTCAGAGTAAGATTAGGGACTAGTTTCTCCATTATTTTCCAAGTGTAAATAATGGTGTATCTCTCTCTTCTCCTTTCCAGTGAATATAGGTCTAGTTCTCGTAACCTTTCCCAGTAATTTAGTTCTTTGCACCCATTGATCTTGGCTGTGAAGCTTCTTTGGATCCCCTCCAGCTGTCTAATGTCTTCTTTTTTATATGGGAAGTTAGGACCGAGCAGTATTCTAATTTGGGTATTATCAGGGTTTTCAGTAGAGGAATCATTACATTCCTATCCCTTCGTTTAAAAGTTCTCAATATCTGACCCGCTATTCTCTTTGCTCTGTTTACTGCTATCTTATTTGTGTTTCAAATTTCGCATCATCTGTCATTACAACCCCTAAATCTTTTGCTCTGGAATTTCTCTGAATTTCCTGTCCATTTGGGGTATAATATTCCATGCACTTTAGGTCTTCTCTTTTTCCATACCGTAATAGCTGAAATTTCTCGGTGTTAAACTTCATATTGTTGTCTTCAGTCCACTTGTAGATTTTGTTTATGTCGGTTTGTAGAGATCCTATGTCTTCTGGGTTTCTTATTTTTCTACTGATCTTTGTGTCATCCGCAAAGGATGTTACTGTGCTGTCTCTGTTAACGTCCTCATCTATGTCAGTTAGCATGATTATGAAGAGTAGTGGAGCTAATACTGTTCCTTGTGGTACTGAGCTGAGGACCTCTGATTCTGATGAAGATACTCCTTGTACTGTAACGACTTGCCTCCGCTCACTAAGGAAATTATATATCCATTTCCCTACTTTTCCTGTTATTCCCATATATTTCAGTTTATGTATTATGATTCCGTGGTCACACTTGTCGAACGCTTTAGCAAAGTCTGTGTATAGTACATCATAGTTTTCATTACTTTCAAGTGAATCAATAATGTTGTTGTAGTGTTCCATTAGTTGTGATAGGCATGATCTGCCCGATCGAAACCCGTGTTGGTTATCATTGAATTTTTTCTGAGTTTCCAAAAAGTCATAGATTTTCTGTCTAACTATTCTTTCAAATATTTTAGTGAGATGAGATGTAAGCGACACTGGCCTATAGTTTTTGGCCTGGGATCGATCTCCTCCTTTATATATTGGGACTATGTTCGCACTCTTCAGGATGCCCGGTATTTCTCCCGTGTCTAATGATCGTCTCCATATCCAGTATAGGGGCTCAGCGATTGCATTCTTGCAGTTTTTGATCAGTGTGGCATTCCATTTATCCGGTCCTGCCGCTGAGTGTGTTTTTAGTTTCCCTATGGCTTGTGTAATATCATCCGTCGTAAAGTCGAAATCCGTTATACTTTCCCCTTGTGGTTCTTCTTCAAAGAACGCGTTTCTATCGCAAATCAATTTGTCAGTTTTTGGGATACTGAAAGATGATTCATACTGAGCTTTTAATATTTCAGATACTTCTGTTAGATCATCAGATAAATCACTGTTCTCATTTTTTAAAGGTCCGATAGTCGCTTGGTTTTTCGACTTTCTTTTTGCAAAATTATAGAAGTACTTTGAGTTAACCTTTATCGCTTCTATAGCGTCATCTTCTTTTTCTGTATGCTTCTCGATTTGTTCCTGTATGACGACATCGATACTTTGTAGTTTATCATTTAATATTTTTCCGATGTTGTTATCTTTACAATTACTTAATTTTGCAGTCACTCTTTTTCTCTTTCGGAACAATGCCCTCTTTTGTCTTTCAAACCTGCTTCTCTTTCCTCTTTGTTGTATCTTTGGGACATGTTTTTCCACAATTTCTAACGTCTTCTCCTCTAACGTCATTAGCATCTCTTCCGTTGTCTTGGCCTCGAAAATGGTTTTCCAATCTATTACTTCCATGCTGGATGTCACATCTTCCCAGTTTATAGCTTTGGAGTGAAAATTAAAAATTTCGAATTTGCTTCGTTCTGTTGTGCGTGTTCTTTCCTTTCCTGTTGCCTTTATATTAGTTGTTATTTCAATGATATTGTGGTCTGATATCATAGTTGGGGAGATTTCTACATTATCAATTAGATTACTGTTGTTTGTGAATACCAAATCTAGGCAGTTGTTTTTTCTTGTGTTTTCTGTTATTTCTTGCGTTAACATAAATTCATCAGCTAAAGCTAGTAGCATTTTTACCTGCTCCTGGTCTTCTCGTGTGCCCCCCTTGTCCTGGTGGATACATATATTTTTTCCTATCCTTTTATATTTCATGAATGGGAAATTAAAATCACCACAGAGAAAAATATTTGGGGTATATATATATACAGTATATCCTGCCAATAAAGTTTATTATTAACATCATTAATATATATATATACCGTATATATATATCCTGCCAATAAAGTTTATTATTAACATCATTAATATATATATATATACACACACATTTAACTGCAATGACCACGCAGTATATTAATGTATAGAAACGACGTAAGTATAGAGGAGTGTTCTGCACACGAGGAAGAGAAATAACGAACAAATGAAAAATGAGGTGACCGCCCGGGAATCGAACCCAGGATCTTCCGATTACCGGTCAAATATGCTACCACTACACCACGGGCCTCGATCAGTCAGAAGTCGAAATTCTCCTACATAGGGCAGAAACCAATGCCTTGAGAGGGCACCCTCGCAAATCGTGAATATGTACATTTAACTGCAATGACCACGCAGTATATTAATGTATAGAAACGACGTAAGTATAGAGGAGTGTTCTGCACACGAGGAAGATCCTGGGTTCGATTCCCGGGCGGTCACCTCATTTTTCATTTGTTCGTTATTTCTCTTCCTCGTGTGCAGAACACTCCTCTATACTTACGTCGTTTCTATACATATATATATATATATATATATATATATATATATATATATCCTGCCAATAAAGTTTATTATTAACATCATTATATATATATATATATATATATATATATATATATATATATACACACACACACACCTTACAACCTTTCAAATGTTCCGTG
The DNA here is from genome assembly GCA_023014485.1 of Bathynomus jamesi. Classification (NCBI taxonomy): domain Eukaryota; kingdom Metazoa; phylum Arthropoda; class Malacostraca; order Isopoda; family Cirolanidae; genus Bathynomus; species Bathynomus jamesi. The sequence continues at coordinate 62,070 of JAJOZX010001430.1, read as the reverse complement.
CGATGATTCCTCATTTCACGAAGGTCAAGCTTGTCGCCCCTTCTCTCGAGTTGACCTGGTGAAGTAGTGAGTTGGTTTCTTGTACTCTCCACCTCACATACCCAGGTACGCCCGGCTTATAGGGGATTGTTCTTAGCCAGGCGTCTAATCTTCTTTTGAAGATGTCCACCGCAACACCACTCCTGTTCCTTTGATCTTTGGGTAGCTAATTAAACAGTTTTGGTCCTCTCACAACAAAACTATTTTCTTTCAGGGTTAAGGATGTTCCCTCTCTCGCCTCTAATTTGGGAACACGACACAGTCTTCCTTTTCAACTTTTCACTGTTGTTTGGGGGAGTTACAGGGTTCAGAGTAAGATTAGGGACTAGTTTCTCCATTATTTTCCAAGTGTAAATAATGGTGTATCTCTCTCTCTCCTCCTTTCCAGTGAATATAGGTTTAGTTCGCGTAACCTTTCCCAGTAGTTTAGTTCTTTGCACCCCTTGATCTTGGCTGTGAAACTTCTCTGAATCCCTTCTAGTTGTCTAATGTTGTCTAGTTGTATAATATAATGTCGTGCGCAACCCCTTAATTTGTGTGGTGCGCACCTTTTTTCAATTGCACTTATTTTTTACGCGCGTGTTCGTTTATTTCAGGATGACACTGCCTATCCACTCGGATGGCCCTTTAATTTTATACGCGTATTTTCGCTCGGCTTACTTGAAGCCCCCTTTGGATTTCCCACTTTCAATGTTAATTTACCCTCAGCTTACAAGAGAGGCCTATTGCAAGGTAGCATAAAAACGACACACTCCCTCTTATAAGGTTTGTTTAATTTCACTCCAATTAAGACATAAATTGAAAGAAATATACGGATGTACGATTACAAATTTTGTTTAAAAAAATAATCAAATTATTAATTTAAAGAAAATGTTTGCAAGTATTTAAGTCTCAAAAACCATTTATACATAGGTTTTTTTTATTTGCGTGTAACTTTAAAAACAACACTAAATTCAAATTTCGTAATCTAAGGAGAAGTTGAAAAAAGAGTTTACTTAAAAAATTTGTGAAAGTTACTCTCAACAGTTCTGCGCGAGTTCCGCAGAGTTTTTCCAGGAAAAAAAAGTCCGTCATTTAAATTAGATTTCCTCTCACAATAATTGAATGGTCATACACTAACTTCCCCAGTTTCCACAGGACCCACTTCAACACAAGATATTGACTCTTCCCTGAGGAAATCTAATATGTCGCAAATTTAAAGTTTAACATTTAATGAGAACAAAATCAAATTAAAAGAAATTTCACAAAGTTCTTTTTCCCGGTCGCTAACAATAAAGCTCTTACACACAAGTTCGCGTAAACAAAGACAATTCAAATTTTTAAGTACAACGTGAAACAGTTTTAACTCAACTTAGAAATTTTCAATCACGCCACAGATTTCAAGGAGTTATTCTCAAAAGCCACTTTTAGCTTTCGAGGACGAATCTACAACTAACTTAGAAATCTAAGATACACCTTAAAATTTCAAGGACTCCGCCTTACAATATTCCGAATGACCTATCATAAACATTTTCATTACCTAAGGTCGTCCCTACGAAAGCTTTCATCCATACATAAGTAAAGAAGGAGCTTTTCTTTTCCCTCACTGGGTGTTCCAAGAATCATTGTCCTTTGATTGGACATTGACATTCCCTTCCAAAACAAAGCTACTCCTTTTCCTTAAAATTAACTTAAAATAAAGTTCTTTCTTCGAAGCCACTTGGTTTCTCAAGTTTATGACCAACGTCATGGTCCAATTTAACAAGTGGATTCGAAGTCTGTCTCACAAAAGTTTAACCACGAAGCGAAGAGAAAACAAACCATTTTACATCTGAACTAGGCCAGCTTGTTTTCCCTTCTCTTTGTAGCTATGGCCGCTTTTCGACCTTGTCATAAATCTCTCCCGCAAGGTTGTCCTGGGTTATACCATTCACGTGAGAACACAAAAATAAAAATCGAACGAACGTTAAACAATCTGAAACATTTTTCTTTATTTTTTTTTTCTTTTAACCTTGTAACAAGAAACCTATTGATATTCTTCAATAACCATAACCCACACCACCTTGCTTTAGAAATTTAAATAAAATATTAAAACTAAAATTTCTGCTCCTATTCTCGTAAGAGATTTCGGCACGCAAATTTACTGTCACAACATCCCTCCCCTCCTTTAATTTTGCACTCCGATGAAAACTTTCTTAACTAGGGGCGGTTATCATCACTATTCACAATTTTCACTACTTTTTATTTCATTTATTTGTCCTCTTTATCGGGACACTAACACTGGCACATTTAATTTTAATCGTTCTCGGTTTCTTCGTGGTGTACTCGAGGTCTGGGCCTAAGAGCATACGGACGCTCAAACGGTGGCCCTGTGAAAGCAGCCTGTCTGCTTTGTCCGGGGGACCCTATTCCCACAAGGTCCCCGCGCGGAAGTAGTTCGGAAGCACCAGGCGGTTCCTGTCCGCCACTCGGTCCTGCCAGTGGGCAGGAAGTGCACTCCGGTTCACCTCCACTAGTCGATGTTTCTCCGTTTCCCGGACGAAACTCTCTGTGAGGAAGTAGTTCGGAAGCGCCCGGCGGTTCTCGTTCCGCCACTCGGTCCTGCCAGTGGGCAGGAAGCGCACTCCGGTTCACTTCTCCGTTTTAATGTTTCTTCTGTGCCGAGGGTGAATCTCCAGAGAGGAGGGGCGATGACCCTTCTCCCATCTCGTCCCCTGCGCCATCCGCCCCGCCTTGTCGCTCGACGTCCCCTGGGGCATCGATGCTGCGGCGGATGCGGTCCCGATGGATCACTATCTGATGTCCAGTGATCATGTGACGCAGGAGATAAGTGACTGGAGTCTTCTGTTCGAGGATGATGTATGGATCCTCGTACCGGGGCTCCAACTTGCCTCTGCCCGGTCCGGTCGTGGGTAATCAATGTACACCAAGCCATGGGGCGCCTTTTCTTCGAACGGTTGCAATTCCTTGATTCCACTGGTCTTCTCATAGCTACGCATGAACTCTTCCACTCGGCGGTAGATTTCGCTCAGACTCCTCTTTCGGTCTTCGGCGTATTTCTCGGGGTTGTACGGGCTCAGGCACGCCTCCTGTGGCATGCGGAATAACTTCGAAGGTACATTGGGGGGTCGCCTGTACATCAAGAAGAATGGAGAATACCCCGTGGCTCGGTGCACTCGGATGTTCAGGGACAATTCCACGGTGTCGAGGATTTTATCCCAGTCTCGTCCGGTTTCTTCACAAAGTATTCGGAGTTTGATGCATAGCTCTTTGTTCAGACGTTCGATCTTCCCGTTGCTTTGGGGATGGTATGCGGCGGTCCGTTGGTGTTGTACTTCCCAAACCCGGAAGAGCTCCTGCAAGGTAGAGTTCCAAAATTCTTTGCCTTGGTCGGATACTACTGCGGAAGGGGCGCCCAGTTTGCACAATATTAAACGATGGAACTTGTCCGCCACCTCCCGGGCCGTCTTATCTTTTATTGCTGCCAGGATGGTAAACTTGCTAAAACTGTCCACACAGGTGAGGATATAATTGCTGCCTTCCCCAGTCGGAGGAAGGGGGCCAACTAAGTCCACGTGCAGAAGTTCCCAAGGACTGTTGCCTCGCACACAAGGCATTGTTTCCACAGTCTCTTTCCGCGTCGGTTTGTTCCGCGCGCACGTGTCGCACCTTTGGACCACCTGCCGTACTTGTTGAACCATGCCTGGCCAAAAATAGAGGTCCCGTAGGATTTCTGTAGTCCCCGCAGCTCCAGGATGAAAGCTCCCAACGTCCGTGTGTGCGTTCCAAATGAGCTGCTCTCTCAACTTTTTAGGAACTACGATGACCTCTCTCCCGTTCACATCGATGTAAACCAGCAAGTTTCTCACGAGTTTGAATCTCGACGGCGAGATAGGCTTGGATTCTGGCCAGCTGAAAGCCTTCCTTCCTTCGACGGCTGTTCGAATTGCCTCTATTTCGACGTCTTTTTGCTGGTGTTTGCTGATTACCCTGCGATCAATGACCGCTTTTTCGTATATCGCGTTCACAAACTCCTTAGTCACTCCAGGAGGGCGGGACAACCAATCGGCCACTCTGTTGAGTTTGCCCTTCACGTACTCGACGAGAACGTCGTAGTCTTGTAGTGTCATAACCCGACGTGCTAGTCTTCCATTGGGCTCTCGGTGTCCTTCCTTCAGAAGCCACTTCAACGGCTTATGGTCAGAACGGACGATGATTCTCTGACCAAATATAAGGGGGCGAGCCTTCTTCAATGAAAAGACGATTGCAAGCAGCTCCTTCTCGTAGGTGGAATAATTCAGTTCTGTGCCCGTTAGTGTTCTAGAGAAAAATAGGATTGGTTTTTAGATTCCTTCTTGCTCCTGCGCGAGTACTTCCCCGATGGCTACTTGACTCGCGTCCGTGTTCAAAATGAACTCCTGATCAAAATTTGGGTACGCCAGTATGATGTCAGTTGTCAGAGTATCTTTGAGTGATTGCCAGGCGGTCTCTTGCGGAGTGCCCCATCCCCAAGATTCCTTGGTGGGCACTTCATTAAGAGGGCGCGCAATCTGACTGAATCCCTTTATAAATTTCCGGTAGTAGGAGCCGAGGCCTAAAAATTGCTTCAATTCCGTTTTGTTAGTTGGCCTCTGGGAGTTTTTACTGGCCTCTACTTTGGATTCCTGTGGCTTCACCCCGTTCCTGGTGACCACGTGGCCCAAATACTCCACCTGAGATTGTAATAATTAACATTTTTCTAACTTTACCTTTAAGTTAGCGGTGCGTAGGGTATCCAAGGCTCGTCGTACCCTTTCGTCATGTTCTTTTAAGGACCTTCCAAGGACAAAGAGGTCATCCAGGTAAATCAACACTTCTCTATCCATTTGCTCCCGAAAAATAAAATTCATTACTCTTTGGAACACTGGTGGACTATTGGACAACCCAAACGGGACCACCCTGAATTCGAAATGACTGCTTCCCGTTGAGAAGGCAGTTTTCGAGATGCTGTCGTCGTGAATTGCCAGCTGCCAATATCCCGAACGTAAATCTATGCTCGAGAAATAATGAGTCCCGTGCAGCTTGTCCAAGGTTTCATTAATGATGGGTAGTGGATATTTGTCCTTGATGCAGATGGCTGTCGTTAAAGAATTTTCTCCTATAAGAGAACATGCCCAGTCCTGCAATCTTGCCCTTTTGGATAAACATTTTAAAATTTTAGTCTCATCATCTGATGACACTTCTCTTAGAATTTTAGAATCTCTTTTTATGAAAACCGACATTTAACATTGATCCCTCTGCCTCTCCCCTTTTGGTTACTAACCTAACCTAACCTAACCTAACCTAAACGCAACTCAGAAGAAGAAAAAGTATAGGGACTGTGAGCAGAGGATCCATAATTTACTGAGAAGATACGATTCTGGAAATAAACTGGAATTCCTTCGCGCTGTTGCGCATAATCTTAAATATTTTTAGATATTTTATTGTATCAAATGTTTTATGCATTCTTTCATTCTTTTTAAAAAATAAAATTCTTTTAATAATTAATGTACTCATGCGTAATAATTTATGTAATTCATGTAATCATTTAATAATCCTTGTATTCATTTAATAATTCTCGTAATTTTTTAATAAATTTTATTACCTTTTTAATTTGACTTACTGGTAAATTTATATATGGTAGCGAAATGTCCTAGTAGCGAAATGTCCGGGCGCCCTCTGTGATACTTGCAAATCACGTTGAGTCTCACTGCACATCCCTTGCAGCGGAGAGTAGACGTCCAGGGGAAACCCCTATCCCCAAATTTTCTTCTCTGTCTATTCCCTTATTTAACTTCCCTTTGGGATTCTGCTCCACAACTTTTCCAAGAAACCTCGAGCCTCGCTGCATATAATGTTTCAGACCAACAAAGACCCTAGGATCTACTCATAGCTGGTCTACCTAACTGTGTTCGTAATTGTGTGTTGTGCATGTCCTCCGTGGTGGCGGAGGGGACCTACAGTTTTACGTGGGTTCCGAACCACAAGAACATAAGAAATTTATGTAACAACTGCTTATACATTCGCAACGATCAATTTTTGCAAAACTAAATAATTATCAATTAAAACCTAATTAATTATCGATTTAAAACTAAAGATAGAATCTCTGGATCCAGAGGATCAAGTCATAATAGACTACTATCAACAAATATGTTACACTCTATATCTATTTATAACGGACATGCAAATATATCAGATCCAAAGAATCCAGTCAATTTCATTACGGTATCCATCAATACTAGTACCTTACCAACGAAAAATAATTCACGATCCATATCGATTGCGGACCAAGTCAAAATTTACAACCATATACATTACAATATATATACTTAGGAGGGAAGGTGTAGGTGTGGCTGTAAAGACTGTACAGTAATGTAGAAATGTGTGTGCACCCATTTTGGGTCTCCCATTTAAAGGTGCTTGTGGGACAAGTGAAGATCATGAGTTTTTCAATACCTCACAGTACTATGGGGGGCACCGCTCGGCAGAGGAATCTCTTTAAATAGGGTGTGTAAGGACAGAGAGTATCCCCTAACCCAAGATGCTACCTCCCTATATCCCACAACTCTTGTTTTGAGCTGTGGGATCTATCACCACAAAGCCTTAATTTTACTACCTTAAACTATACCCAATCTATCAACATATTTGTCTAATCGATTTTTAAACATGTTTATAGACGTGCTACTAATTACTTCTACCGGCAAACTATTCCAGCTATTTACTATTCTATGCGTAAAAAAGTTTTTGGCAACTGCTGTCTCGAACCTTCTACTTGTCAACTTACACCCGTTATTTCTAGTCCTATTATATTGAGATATTTCGAAAAAGCTATCTCTATCTACGTTATCAAACCCATTCATAATTTTGAAAACCTGGATTAGATCACCCCTTAGCCTCCTAGTCTCGAGTGTTGTCAATTTTAACTCTTTAAGCCTCTCCTCGTACGACTTTGACCTAAGCGACGGAATCATCTTAGTTGCTCGTCCTTGAACTCTTTCGATTTTGTCTATATCTTTGCGCATATGCGGATTCCAAAATTGGACCGCGTACTCCAAATGAGGTCTAACTAATGATTTATAAAGTGGAACTATAATATCGCGCGATTTGTACTCAAAATTTCGAGCTATAAAACCTAACACTTTGTTCGCTTTATTGACCGCTGCTGTACTTTGTTTCGCTACTTTTAAATCACCAGTGACTATAACTCCTAAATCTTTTTCCTGCTCTACGCTTGTTAAATCTTTCCCTGACATACTATACGCAAAATTACCGTTACGCGAACCTATATGCAAAATTTTGCACTTATCAACGTTAAATCTCATTTGCCATGTGACTGACCAATCAACGATTTTATTCAGATCTTCCTGGATTTTACCTCTATCTTCGTCATTAATCGCCCTACCACCCAGTTTCGTGTCATCCGCAAACTTTGAAACTGTACTGACTAGGCCGACATCTAAATCGTTAATATATATAAGAAAAAGCAAGGGGCCCAATACAGAACCCTGAGGAACGCCACTCACTACATTAGCCCAACACGACTCCGCTCCATCAACGACCACCCTCTGTTTCCTACCTCGCAACCACTCTTCTAGCCAATTTATTACTACACCCCTGATTCCATGAGCCTTAGTTTTTTCAATGAGTCTTTTGTGCGGCACAGTGTCAAACGCTTTTTGAAAATCTAAATACACTACATCAACCGCCCGATGTCTATCGTAAACGTCAACCACGCTTTGGAAAAATTCTAAAAGATTAGTTAAGCAAGATTTGTTTCGCCTAAATCCGTGCTGCGTATTTCTAACTAGCTTATGGAATTCTAAGTGTTCGACTATACGATCCCTAATTATTGATTCCAGTAGCTTACCTACAACAGACGTTAAACTGATTGGCCTATAATTTCCCGCCGCACCTTTATCGCCTTTCTTAAAGATAGGTGTTACGTTTGCTAACTTGAAATTATCTGGTACGCACCCCTCAGAAATGGATGCATTAAAAATCTTTGTTAGCGGCACAACAATTCTATCTTTTAATTCTTTTAGTTGTATGGGATATATGGAATCCGGCCCCGGTGATTTACGCGTTTTCATTTTATCAATATAGCGCGTTACTTCCCCTTCACTAACCACGATATTATCCAAAATATTACCATTATCAAAAGGTATTATGTCTATGACCGTAGGGATATTCGTTACATCTTCTATAGTAAAAACTGACGTAAAAAATTCGTTTAGCAAGGTAGCCATTTCCTTGTTTTCAGAAACTAGATCTCCGTTTACATTTTTCAAAGGTCCCAAGACGCTTTTTACTGGATTTCTATTATTGACGTATTGAAAGAATCGCTTGGGGTTTTCGTTACCGTCACGAGCTATGGAGATTTCAAATTCGCGCTTGGACTTTTTTATTACACTTTTCGCTTCACGCCTTAGAGAGATGTAGTTATTTCGTAACCACAAATTGTCTTTATCGCACTTATGTAGCCTATAAGCCCTATCTCTACTCTTTATAATGTCTCCTACTCTAGAAGTAAACCACAAGGGCTTATTGTTTACTTTCGCACGCTTAATTTTGTACGGTACACATTCCTCATTTATAGTCCTAAATACTGTTTCGAACGATTCCCACATTATTTTTGCGTTGAAATTCCCCATTATGTTTTCCCAATTCACGTGTGACAATTTATTTCGAAATTTACTAAAGTCTTCGTGCTGGAAGTTAGGAATTTTAGTCGAGTTAGCTGGTTTCGAGTGACTTACTGAGAGGACGAACTCTACCATATTGTGATCGCTATTGCTTAACGGTTCTATTACTTGAAGATCAATAATTAGCCTATCATCCGTAGTTATTACTAAATCTAAAATACTGTCCAACCTCGTAGGTTCCCCAACCTTTTGAATAAGAAAGTTATCCTCGAGAAAATTAACTAAACGATTACCTTCCGCGTCTCCCTGCATTGTATCGTAATTTACGTTAGCGCAATTAAAGTCACCCATAACTAAAGCCTGTTCACTACCGATTATTCTCTTTAGTTCACGATATAACGCTTCGTCCGTATCAGCTGTTTGATTAGGGGGCCTATATATAACCGCAACAAGAAGTTTGAAATCGTTCAATTTAAGTTCTGCTATAGTCGAATATCGGTTCTGGAATTGTGTGCTTTACTTCTATAACGTTCGCAATATTATCTTTGATATACAACATAACACCGCCTCCTCGCCTACCTATTCTGTTTTTAACAAAAAGTCTATAACCTTTAATTTGATACTCCCCTACAAAGTCACGAGTTTCAGTGTTAACCCACGATTCATTTATCGCAATTATATCAGTCTTTACAAGCAATTAAAGAAAAAAATTCGTTTATTTTATTTCGTAGGCTACGAGCATTTAAGGATAGAACCTTCAAATTGTTTGTAATTGCGACAACTTCGCGATCGCAGTGGAAATTTATGGAATTTACGCTGGGACCGTTCGAGTTAGGGCAGCCTGAAAAGAAGAGACAGTATTATGAAATAGTCTTCCTAAACGCGCAGCTCCTACGTCATTAAGATGAAGTCCATCTCCGAGGAACAAGTCCCTCCTGCCGTAGAAACTGTTCCAAAAATTCGCATAGAAATATATAATATATGTCTATATGTACAGGGTGTTTATAAAGTTATAAAGTCCCTCTATTTCAGTGAAAACGTAGCAAAAAGGGTAAAATTCAATAACAATATAATAGAAGGCATACATTTAATGAATACTTAAGCATATAATTCTACATGAGCACCATCAGTATCTCTACAGAATTCAAATCTGTCAGCAGCATTGCGGAACACATTTTGGAGCATGACAGGGGTTATTTTTTTAACCCTCGTTTGATAGACGTTTGATTTGATAAAGCCCCATGCAAAGAAATCCAAGGGCGTTAAGTCAGGAGATCGAGCCGCCCATGGTCTGTTGTCTCCATGTCCAATTCACCGATTTGGAAATCGTTCATTTAGGTAGCCCATATGCGGCAGTTATGGCGATTAACCTTTTCACACGTGTGGAAAGTTGCTTCATCACCGAAGAGAGTGTGGTCCATTAAATTTTCATTCTGAATATGTTCAACAAGATCGGCACACATTGCACTTCGCTTTGGATAATCCTCTTCATGTAAGTCATGAAGCACCCGAATGTGATAACTTCTTTTGTTTAACGTCGTTTTCAAAATTTTGTGGACAGTTGATTTGGGTATCCCGAGTCTACGTGATGTGGTGCGAATTGACATGCTTGGATGTTCATCGCTAACATTACGTACCGCATTTACAGCATGCTCAGAGACACTTGGACATCTAGATCCTGACTCATCATGAACAGATCCCGTTCTTTTAAATTTATTAAGCAAATCACGAATTGTCCTGTCTGTAGGACCTGGCTTGTGAAAGGTTCTTTCAAACCTCTCTCTAATTTCTTTGCATTTCTTTCCTTTAATCCGAAGTGTCACCACCATCACCCGTTCTTCTTGTACATTCATTTTCATAGGGTTCTGCAACAAAAATAAATAAAAACCGTTAATTCAACGAAATAGATAGGGACTTTATAAACACCCTATAATATATATATATATATATATATATATATATGACATTATGAAACAACTGAATTACTCTGGGAGTGGGATTGGGGGATGGGAAGGAGAGAAGATGGAGAGGGGAGGGGGAAAGATCACTAACTGAGTCTGATAAATTATCGCGTTACTGACACTTATTTGTATCGTATCTTTCGATACGATACAAATAATAAAAAATGTATCGCGATACGATACAAGATAGAAAATGTATCGCGATACTACGCCACCCTGAAAATAAATAAATAACACTTAATGAACAGCTTTAATGAAATGTTTACAGCTAGTGTATGTTATTTTAATTTTGTCATTCACATCCTCTTTTGTGAATGGTTATAAATATTTTTGCCCCATCCCGAGTAATGACTGTTCACGCCCCCTAGTATATGTTAAACTATGGATGACCCCTGGGGGTAATACCACTGATACATTACCTGTAGTGCAGAACAGAAATGGTCATAATTTTGTGTGATGCGAGTCGGCACGGCACGGTTTCTTTGAAATGCAGTCAAAGTGATTCAGCTTAGCATTTACCAGATCTTCCCACTTACCAAGTAAAAATAGTCGAATTTTAATGGGAGATCTTTTAAAAGGAAAATCTTGCATCGTTGCTCAGTGCTATACCAAGAATGCAATACTTCCAAGACATTCATTTGAGATAGGGTTGCTAGAGTTTTTGGCGGACAGACCGGGACAATAAAAATGTTTAATTTCGATTTCAATATATTGATGCGTAATTTACATATATTCAACTAAAATTTGTACATAATTTTTATTAAAACAAAATGAATTTCTCAAAACATAAATTAAAATAAATAAACATTTTCTTTCAAACAAACAAAAAAGTAAAGTACATTTTTTTTCAAACAAATAACTAAAAATAAACAAGAAAAATAGTCGAATTTTAATGGGAGATCTTTTAAAAGGAAAATCTTGCATCGTTGCTCAGTGCTATACCAAGAATGCAATACTTCCAAGACATTCATTTGAGATAGGGTTGCTAGAGTTTTTGGCGGACAGACCGGGACAATAAAAATGTTTAATTTCGATTTCAATATATTGATGCGTAATTTACATATATTCAACTAAAATTTGTACATAATAATTTTTATTAAAACAAAATGAATTTCTCAAAACATAAATTAAAATAAATAAACATTTTCTTTCAAACAAACAAAAAAGTAAAGTACATTTTTTTTCAAACAAATAACTAAAAATAAACAAGAAACACATCTACTCGTACTTTCCACTGGATTTAGCCTCCTTTTTTTTGTGAAACCGGGACATTCGATGGTCCCGAAAGGTCTTGCCGGGACAAGAGGCCGAAAACCGGGACATCTGGCAAACCTAATCAGTGTGTTTGAAGGATTATGAATGTGTGTTCATGTACTGTAGCTAATGTTCCACAAAACTACACATTTTTAAACACCACATAAATCTATAATGTATAAAGGTCTCGAGTAGACCAGCAGAACATATGCTGAGTAACCGACTTTGGTGGAGCGCATGCATGCATCTCTGCCTCATTCTATGTTCTTTCATTTGTAGTTATGTTAAAATAAGTGTTGCAAACTTTAACAGCATACTAGTAAAGTGTTCATTCCCTTTGCATCTGAAAAGATTTCAGATAATGAATGAATGGCTAAGAGAAATACTATTTTTCTTTTCAGGTGTGGGCCACCCAAAGCCTACTCTAGCGATTGGTGGCCGGGTTCTAATTTTTCTGGGCCTACATACATGGAAGAGGTTAGTTTCATTTATCTTTTTATCTCATTACTCATGGTGAATCCTACATTTGGAATAACATTAAGTTAAAATTAAAAGAAATTGTGAATCAGGGATAATTCTTGATTTTCTGTAAACAGCAAAATTACAAATGGGCCTCGTTCATGAAAATATTTTGTATATTGTATAAGCTTACCATTCAGTAAAACAAAAATATTGAGTCATTGCATAGGGAAATTTCATGAAAGAATATTTGCTAATTACCATACTGTATTGGTGATGAGGAATGTGTTGTTTTAAATTATGTAAATTGTTTGCAGAATGTCTCTGAATGTAATGACGTTGGAAGTTATCTCTCCTGGAGTTTATACTTTTCAGGGTGTTCCTATGAAAGTGACAGGAGTGGCACAGGTTAGTATCTAATAATGTCTCATTGCCAGTACATTGTTAATGAAGAATAATTTTTCGGATTGTTTAACTTCTGTAACGGCAAAGGTCATGTGACGGAGGGGACCTGCAGCTTAACGTGAGATCTAGTGACGTACCGATTCCAAAATTTTGCCGATGCCGATTCTTTGCCTAGATTTTAAAAATTTGATTCCCCTTTATAAATTTTACTAATCTGTTATGAAAACTGAATTTTCATATTCATAGACCTATAGTTATAGGGGCTTAAACTTTGCAGCCAATTATAGGCCCTATTTGACAATACTCAAAAAACAAGATAAAAAATAAATCCTTAAAGATTAAGAAACACTAAATTTATCAAGTTATCATATTTACATCAAAGTAAAATCTAATCCGAAATCCGATGAAAAATATTAAAACAAGAAAATTATTATGATGTTTTCTGCCAAGTTTCTTCAACAGTGTAAACAACAACAAAATTTTTCATTAAAATTTTAAGGCCCTGGTGGACTATTTTAATACAAAAATGGATATACAATTTGGGTTTACAAAATTATTAAAATACTGAAAATAAAATTAACATAATAAAATGGTTTAATAAAAAATTATAAAGTACAACTTTATATAGAATTATTATTAATATAGAGTAGGAGATTACAATAGTTTATATTTAGAACTTAGCTAGTTAAAGAAAATGTAAATTTAATGGTAACTTAAGCTTTGCCTTTTCCGTGAATTGACCTCGTTGACCTCGTTTAGGTTCCGTGTGTTGATCTCTCTTCACACGAAGGTCAAGTTGGTGGCCCCGCCTCTAGGCCTGGCTTGGTGGAGGAGCGAGTTGCTTTCTTGCGCTCTCCACCGCACATAGCCAGATACATCCAGCTCATCTAGTACCGTCCTGAGCCAGGCATTTAGTCTTCTCTTGAAGACTTCAACTTTGACCCCTGTAACGTTTCTGGTTAGAAAGTCTTGGCCCCCTAACAACCAAGATGTTTTCCTTCAGAGTTGAGGAGGTCCCTTATCGGGCCTTTAATTTGGGAACACTACACATTCTGCCTTTCCTATTTTCCAGCGTTGTTTGGATGGTAATTGGGTTTAGTTTGAGGTTTGGTACCAGTTTTTCGATCATTTTCCATATGTAGGTTATGGTGTACCTCTCTTCTTCTTTCTAGGGAGTAGAGATCTAGTTTACGTAGTCTTTCCCAGTAGTTGATTTCTTTGCAGCCATCAATCTTGGCTGTGAAATGTGTGCGCGTTTCTTCGTTTATTAATTTCTTCCTTTTTATATGGGGACGTCAAAATTGAGCAGTATTCAAGTTTTGGTATTGTCAGTGTTTTCAGCAGGGGAATCATTACTGTCTTGTCCCTTCTTTTGAACGTTCTTAGTACCTGTCCCGCGACTCTTTTTGCTTTGTTTATTGCTCTTTGATTTTGTGTCTCGAATTTGACATCATCGGTCATTATTACCCACAAGTCGACCATTTTCATGCTTCTCTGAATTTCCTGTCTATCTGGAGCATATTATGCGGTCTGTTTAAGTTCTCATCTCTACCATATCTCAAGAGCTGAAATTTCTTGGTGTTAAATAACATATTGTTGTCTTTTGACTATGTGTATATTTTGTTCGTGTCCCTCTGCAAGGCCTCCACTTCATTTGCATTGCTGATTTTTCTGCTGATCTTTGTATCGTCCGCAAATGATGTTACTATACTGTTGCTGTTGAAATATATTTTATTACACTTTGAAATGAGTATAAATTATCATAAATAGTGTTTTTTGTATGTTTAATTTTCTATAAATATAGATTTTGTTTGGTAATGAAAATTTCAAAGAAGCGGTAAGAGAATTGGTTAAATTTGGCCGATGCCGATGCCCCCAAAATAGTTACTAATATTGTCTCCTTAAGGTAATATAGCCAGAACGGAACAAAGCTTTACAGGCAAATAATTTTTAACACTTACTCGCCTTCATTTTAATCTAGCTTCAACTATAACCTAACTTAATACATGGTAACTTAATCAAACCTTACAAATGGGAATATTAGGAAAGTTTCACCTGTTGGTCTCTGTGTCAAAATATTTTTGGTTGACAAATAGAGTGAACGTGCTGCCCATAGGGCATGTGTCGATAAAATGTTCTGTCGGCAAGTCACCTTGAGCGACACATTTAATTTAAACTAACCAGACCACTGTAAACCTAGAGCAACCTCATCTAACACAACTTAATCAAACCTAATCTAACTTAGTCTAGTTTATAGGACAGATGTCTAAAATGTCTTGTCGGTCATTTGGATAACGCCCGCTTTGAAGTCATCCTCTTTGCACGCGAGCCGAAATACTGTATTATCGATGAATGATTCTCTTCTCGTCGATCGATGAAATTTTCATTTTTAAGGCTATATCGTCACTACGCCGCATAACGGCTTCCCGTTAAATCAGCGAGGTTACACGACGTTGGCTCTGTTCAGTAGTTAGAGAGATGACCTCTGCCGTCATAAAATAGGTTATACAACCCGAAGCAATAATATCTATTTAGTTTCTATTAATTTTCAACGATCACTTCGCGTATTTATAATCATCTCCGTTTTAATCATAATATATACTTAACCTAACCTAACAGGATGTTAATAGTGATACAAAAGCAAATGAAAACATTAAAGAATACCACTACTTCATGGCCTAGGCTTATTGTCGATATGAAGAAATTAATACCGTCGATCTTGTAACCTCCTAGTGTGGTATAAAGTGTAATCCCGTAGGATTTGCGTGCTAAAATTTATTTTTTGCTTTATCGGGTTCATTTGGGGTCAAACTATTGGAAAATGATGGGAGTTCAAATTTTACGGCCCCTCGACCCCCCTCTTGGGGTCCCTTTCCGTCCCGGGACCCCCTCGGACTGACCCTGCACCTATCTCCGCTAATAATGAACCGATTTTCATGATCCTAGGGTCGTTTTAGGGGTTTTCGATGACGCTGCGTCGATTTATGACACTTTCGAAGCGACCGGAAGTGGCTACCACTGACTTCCGGTTACGATCGACAGCGAAGTCAAGGTCATTATCATGGTAGCGATAAACCTAGTCATATAGTACCTCATCTCGCTCGTATAGTGAAGCAGTACCTCAACAGCTTCCCTCAAGCCTCCAAGTCTTCTGAGCGAAGTGAACACTACCAGCTCTCCGGAGGTGTTGCTGTGAGGTCAAGAGCAAACGCTCTGAAGCTCCGTCACTCCATCGAGTTGCATTGCGCGGGCAATCCTTTCACAGTGAAGTCTCCTTTGAAGAGCCTGGTTTCATCAGCTCTTATACCAGAAGATGCGAAGGACGACCTGCGCTTTGCAGAGAAGGGTCAGAAGCGCTTTGAGGAGTTGATTCACGACAGATTGCTGCTCACATCAACACACTCGGTTTGGGACTCAATGAAGATGCTCAAGCTGAAGACCTTCTCGAACTGGATGGAGAAAACAAAAGTCCGCGTGGGTGACAAAGTCATCAAGTTGCGTGAGGAGCGTCAACTGCTCGGCAGATTTCTCATCATCCAAGGAAGCCGACCTGAGCTGGTGCCAAAACTAGAGGAGACGATCGGCGAGTGTGAGATGTCAGTGGTGCCACGCTCCCTTTGCGCTGTTGATGGCACTCTCTAGTAGTATAGCCGCAAAAGGGGAGAGTGCAGGAATGTTGCAAAGGGGGTGGGGGTTGTTGCAAAGGGGGGTGGGGGAAAACTTGGAGGCGGCGTTATCCCCCAAGAGAAAGGAGGAGGAGAGAAAGGAGGAGAGGTGTTCACCTGGCAGGAGCCAAGTGCACACTAAGACTTCCAGCCGGGCTGGCGTTGTTTTATAGGCTCCGAATCAGCCAGTTGGCTGAGACAAGGGGGGGAGAGACGCCTGAAGGAGAGAGAGAGAGACAGCTGAAGGAGAGAGAGCTGAAGAAGAGAGAGAGATGCCTGTAGGAGGGAGAGACGCCTGAAGAAGAGAGAGAGAGACGCCTGAAGGAGAGAGGATAGGTGCACATGCTGGAGGTACACATGCAGGAGTACACATGCAGTAGGTACACATGCTGGAGGTACACACATACGCACACATGCAGTAGGTACACATGCTGGAGGTACACACATACGCACACATGCAGTAGGTACACATGCAGTACACATGCTGGAGGCAAACATGCAGGAGAGAGAGACATCTGAAGGAGGAAGATACATGCAGGAGAGAGAGAGAGAGACCTGAAGGAGGGAGAGAGACACCTGAAGGACAGAGTGGAGTTCTCCCCCAATTTATTTTCGTTTCCCTAACCTAAGAGGCCACTATGGGGTTTACCAAAGGGCCTGAAATAGAAGGAGCAGAGCTCCTTACTCGGCCGGAGCCGAGGGGGGAATGGTTCTTCACTAGCTTCGCGATCTTTTATAATCCTCTATTCTGGCTGAGTTGCCAGATAGCGCAAGGTATTCCAGATAGCGCCATGTATTCTAATAAGCATTGTGTACCACAATATGGTAGATGAATTAAATAATTACACACTTAATTGAAATATAGATGTATATAGTGTTTTACAATAGATGTATATAATGGCAATATTAATATTTGGAACATTGAGTACTTAGCTTCCTTGAAATTGAACGAAGCAAATAACGTAGTTATCCATAATTCAACCAACCATAGAAAACAGAATTATAGAAATATATATATATATATATATATATATATATATATATATATATATATATATATATATATATATATATTAGGGTGTCACTAGGTAATAGGGGGAAAATTAAACGATGGATATTTTCCTATGACACCCCCTAAAATTGTTCCATTTGGTGTAAAACATACGGAAGAGAAATTTGGTCCTGATTGGTCATCATTTAAAGGTCGCCCTCGTCACTGAAAACAAGACCCATTTGTTGACGTCAACAAGCTGTTCAGTGTTCACAGCTTGGGCCGAACCAGATAATAAAAAACAAGGCAATTTGGTGAAATAACGAAAGTAAGACACTTAAAAACGCAAAGAATACAAACAGTTTATTATATAATCAAAATAGAAGACATAATTTGGCGAATAATGGTACAAAATGGAGAAGCAACAAAAGCAAAACTTTGAGAAATAAAATACATATACAGTAGCAGAATAATTGGTGCTCATACGCTGATCAGTGATTAGTTCTTTCGCGTCCTCACTAATGCTGATTTGTTCGGAGCTGGGTGTTGCTTTCTGTGGTCAGTGACAACTTGAACGAGGAACTGGAGCTGTTCTTCTTTCACTGTCAACTTTCCGTTCAGCTCCTTCACCAGAGCCACGGCCCGTTCTGCTCTGTCGTTCACCACTGCAAGTTTGGAGACCACATCCCGAGCTTGCACGTATTCAGAGTTTGACGTCCATGAACTGGGATGGTGGAGCAGAAAGCAATCTGGCAACTGAAGTTTTGAGAAGAATCCTCGGGTGTTCTTTGTGATCAGTTGCTCCAGTCCTTTGCTGTCACTGAGGAACATAGTATCAAGAACCAAAGGTCGTTTTGGCGGCATGTGAGGGGCTTCTTGATCTAACGCTGCAACCATGCTGCACTTCACTTCCATCGATATCCTCTCATCAAAGAACGCCAGACCCACTGCCTCCTCCGAATGGTACCACAGGTGCGCAGACAGCTTCTTGGTGGTACCATCAGAGATCTTCTTGTGCGGGTATCGAAGGAGCGTCCTCATCAATTCCCAATCATTCAGCGGAGCTTCGATGGACAGATGAGCTGTTGCCCACGCTTTCATGTAAACTAGAACAGAAAAGAGGCAGATATCTCGAATTCCGCGTTCCTCAGTGTTCGTCAGTTTAAACTGTCTTCGGAAGAGCCAGATCTTGATGGCACAGAGCCCCTTAGCCATCCATCTCGCCCGGTGCATAGCACCAGGGGCGCGGAAGTTTAGTCCCTTGTATGGAACTCCTCCAAGAAAGATGACGGAAAGATCGAGGAATTCCTGATAGTCATCACGAACTTGAAGTGCTTGTGATTTTGCAAACTCAATGAGCTCCGTTCTATGCTTAAAAATAGCTGCTTTGGTGAACGCATCTGTGTCCGCAGTTTGGAACTGTTGCTGGTCAATGCGGGTCCAATAATCATGGAAGCGCTTGAAAAGCAGAATTTCTGGACCGGTAGATACTGAATCTAGCGATGCTGCGAATGCCGCCTGTAGCACCAACTCCAGTACATGGTGTCTGCACGCGCAGTGTAACAGGTCACGTCCAACTTTTTCTTCCAGAAGAACACAAGTTCCTCCACGGTGGCCTGTGTTTGTCGCGGTTGTGTCGAAACACATAGATTTGACATGATCGGTCACTCCCCATTCATTCAGGCAATCTATGATGGCATTTGTTTGTGCCAGCGCGGTTCCTGACAGAAGTTTTGGCACCCCGAGGAGCTGCTCTGTCCCGGAGCCAGATACAAGAATAGGTAAGCGGTCAACATATTCTCGTGACGTCAGATCTTGCATGAGTTTTCCGTCCCAGTGAACAGTCAACGGACTATTGCCTTGGAACTCGCTCTTCAGTTGCCGAGCCTTAAGGGTACGGAATTTTTCACGCTGACGATGAATGGATCCACGATTGATGTTGTAGTCGCTAGCATCATGCCCTAAGCTGGAAGCTGCCTCAAACAGCAGATATGTGGCCTTTCTTGACGAGAGTTGCGTGCGATCAAGCGCTGCCGCCAATTCCGATGTCATGATGTTCTTCGTTGCTCTTTGTTTAGACGCTAACGAACCACCACATGCTCCTTTTTCTTCGCTATCATCTGAGCTGGAGGATGAGGACTCCAAAACCGCTTCGTTGGATACTGCCTCCATTTCAGCTGCTGATCGCTTTCTTCGTTTCTCCTCTTCCTCCCGACATCGAGTACAATCTTTGACTTGGCGCTGATGGGTCATGTCTAAACCTGCCATTGAACCTGGACGTCCTTTCTGGCGCTGCTGCTGAAGGAACTCCCAATCCTCTGGGTACTTGACCAATTTCTCACAATCAGCGTGGGCGATGTCAAAGAGACGATCGAGGCGTTCAATGAATTCTTTTTCTTTCGTCTTGTGTGAATCGCTCGTCCTTGAGGCGTGTTTTTTGAGTCCTTTCCACTACTCGAAGACTTTATCCAGTTTGCTGACGCAGTGTGTCTCGAGTCTGGTTGGAATGTGAGCTTTCTCCCAGAAGGACATCACTGCTCGAAGTGACTTCCTCAACGCGTCACGTATTGTCATTTTCTTTTCATGGTGAAGGTAAAGGAAGTAACCGAATGCTTGCCTGTAGGAAGGAAGCTTGCACCCTTTCACCTCATCAACCGCTGCCCCTAATAGGTATATACACTTCCGGGTTTCCATCACCAGAAATCACGTAGCTGAAATGAGAAACGGTGAATCGTTAAGTATTGTTCACTTTATTTCTCAGATATTCAGACACACACAGATACACACACACACACATATATAGAGATATATAGATATCTAATGAACGATTATGGAGACGCCGCGCAAGCATTAAACTTTGGAAGGCGGGGGCGACCTTTTATAGTTATTCAAATAAAAATATTTTTCAGTCACCATGTTTTGTTTACCAATGGAATAGATTCGCGGGGTGTCAGCATGAAAATTTCAAACTTTGCATTTAAGTGACACCCTAATATATATATATATTAAGCATTGTGTACCACAATATGGTAGATGAATTAAATAATTACACACTTAATTGAAATATAGATGTATATAGTGTTTTACAATAGATGTATATAGTGGATTATATGCAAAATATAACATTAACTTGAGCTTCCTTGAAGATGAACGAAGCAAATAACATAGTTTACCTTCGAAAACGCCATAATAGAAAACAATTAATTTTATGGGTAACTATTTCGACATAAGTTTACTATAATTATATCAGTCTTTTAAATATCTTCTGATATATATATATATATATATATATATATATATATATAAAATACCACAATATATATCTTCTATTATTCAATAACACATTAGAAAGATTTACGCAATAATAGAATTAACAAAGTTACCCTATTTCGTTAGACAGAAACGAATTTTTATAAGGAATACCCAGCTTCATTAAACTTGAAGATGAACGAAACAAATAACATAGTTATCCATAATTCAGCCCTCACGAATAACGAAACGAAATGATCATTTACGATACAATTCGAAATACGATAATTTACGATACAATTCCACCAAACGAGATGAAAACTTATGAAACATATAGCCTCATTCCCTGCGAAGAAAAAATGAAAAAACGAAATTAAAAGAAACGAAGAAAGCTGGATTTCCCCAAAACACAGTCCACTATAGCGAGGTTGGTTTCGGAGAAAATCTGTTTTTCGGGTCGAGGGATTATCCTTCTACAAGCTATTCGAGCAGAAATCACCACTGACTCCAGATATTAATTTTATCATTCTTATTACTTCTACAAATATTTACGCGTATTTTAAAATATAATTTGAAGCCAATTAAATTCTACTTATTAATAAATAACTTTTTACACACAAACTACATCTTAACTGCAAACACCTTGCACATCAATTATCATTATTATTATTATTTCTACAATGAAACGGGGTCGGGCCGAAGAACGGGTGAGAGATCTCCCCCCCCCCCAATATATATATATATATATATATATATATATGCTACACACACAGACCGTGCATGGAACTCTTCTGGGATAATTAAATCCACTATAGTCCGAGTAAGTAATGACAAATACCGCCTCGGTGGTGTAGTGGTTAGCGTAGCGGACTACGAATCCATCGGCCCAGGGTTCGAGACCCGACGGCAGCCGGCGCGCAGCAAAACCCAGCTGTTCCACACAATAAAGAAAGTGGTTGGTAGATAAATGGGCACCCTAGGAGGCCTAGTGGTCAAGACGCTGGGCTAATGATGGGAATATATCCGAAAAACATCGTAATGCACGATTTTTTCTATGTAGCAATAATAATTAACTCTTTCAAATACGTGATTTAAAATAACAGGACCATTTTACCCGAGGCAGTAGTATATCCGAAAAACATCGTAATGCACGATTTTTTCTATGTAGCAATAATAATTAACTCTTTCAAATACGTGATTTAAAATAACAGGACCATTTTACCCGAGGCAGTAGTATATCCGAAAAACATCGTAATGCACGATTTTTTCTATGTAGCAATAATAATTAACTCTTTCAAATACGTGATTTAAAATAACAGGACCATTTTACCCGAGGCAGTAGTATATCCGAAAAACATCGTAATGCACGATTTTTTCTATGTAGCAATAATAATTAACTCTTCAAATACGTGATTTAAAATAACAGGACCATTTTACCCGAGGCAGTAGTATATCCGAAAAACATCGTATAACCTAATTACAACTATAGTTTACCTTGACTTTCATATGCTTCTATCCTGTTTTATTAATAAAGATTTTTAACTTTTAATAACGTATGAATAAAGATTTTTAACATTTAATTTTATTTTAGTATTTATTCATGCCACGCCGCCTTAGACCACAGCTTAACGTTGAAACCGAATGTTCTTTTTAAAATATAATTAGGATATAATTTCTTTATTATAAAATAAGTTAACAATTATGTTAACAAACAATACTAATAATTTGTAAGATATAATATAAGGGACTACCATAGAAATGTAAGTGCCTATAATTCGATTTTATATATATGTTACTCGTCCGGTCTCGTTATAGCGGATTGGTACACGTCATAGCTCCACCCAGCTACATCGGCAGCCAATCACTACGAACATCTGGTCTTTTGGGCGGAGCTTGGCGAATGTGCATATAAAAGGGGATATTTTCAGTTGGGAGTAACAGTAGCTATTTTCGCATCAGTGAATAATCAACCATGGACCTGTACGTCTCCCCAGACTTGTATGAAGAACGTGATACTGCAGCATTAACCACAATTAGCCTTTTCAATGCTGCTGATTGTGGCGAACTATTTTCGACGCAAACCGTAGAAGATATTTGCAGTGACGCTCCTTACAATCCGACGCAAGGGACTACCATAGAAATGTAAGTGTCCATAATTAGAATTTTATATATATATACGGAGAGTTGTAGTATTTCAGATACTAGTCAAAAATGTCAATCAATGTTATTTCCCCATCATGCTAAAATCGAAATTGGTAATCGAACCAAAGATATCTTCACATAATGGAGATCTGTCTGTCTGTCTGTCTGTATATGTTTTCCTTTAAGGTCCGATGAGGATTTGACACGAGTTATACAATCTTTTGAAGGGAATACGGATGATATACTGATCAGTCAGCAGTGTCACACATCCTCCACCATGGACCTGTACGTCTCCCCAGACTTGTATGAAGAACGTGATACTGCAGCATTAACCACAATTAGTCTTTTCAATGCTGCTGATTGTGGCGAACTATTTTCGACGCAAACCGTAGAAGATATTTGCAGTGACGCTCCTTACAATCCGACGCAAGGGACTACCATAGAAATGTAAGTGTCCATAATTCGATTTTATATATATGGAGAGTTGTAGTATTTCAGATACTCGCCAAAAATGTCAATCAATGTTATTTCCCCATTATGCTAAAATCGAAATTTTTATGGCGTTCACTCCTCGAACCAAAGATATCTTCACATAATGGGGATCTGTCTGTCTGTATACTCTGTATATGTTTTCCTTTAAGGTCCGATGAGGATTTGACACGAGTTATACAATCTTTTGAAGGGAATACGGATGATATACTAATCAGTCAACAATGTCAAATAATGTAAGTGTTTTTCGATCTTTTTGGGATAAGAAGACGCAATATATTTTCATAAATTTATTAAATGAAAGAAATCAGTACAATAAACGAATATACAAATATACGAACAAAAACATTATAATATACAACGAGTACGTACAATTGGAAAACGGTTTTTTATCTGTCTGCATACCATTTCATCGTTTCGGTGAGTGTGACACGGGTCAAATAAATTTAAAAAATTTATAAATTCTTTATCATTTGACATATGCATGAGAAATGAGACACAGTACATTCCGCAAACATTAGTAAAATATCCCTGCATACGAAATGGGTTCCATACAACTTCGGGAATATGTAACTGAGCGAGAAATTTTACAATAATAGGGTCACTCCAGGGTTGAGTACCGAGTGAATCAAAATAGTACAGGCGCTGTCTATTTTTAAAATAGACAGCGATCCAGTGAATCCCTTCATTACCGATGATGTCTGTGTTCACAATAAGACTACCGCATTCTCGCGTACTTGGCAAACTCAATGTTTCATTCTTCGCAAACACGCCGATAAATTTGGAACGTGTGACTCGCTCCATTACTTTCTGAAGTGTATTAGCATCCATTTTAAAAGTCAGTGATAACGCTTCTAAATCTATCTACTTCTATTAGGGCTTGCGATTCGAGATATACTAGTACACTAATAGGAGCGTCTATAGGCTTGGCGAATTCCAGCCGCACTGAGATGTTACCGCTCTGCTGTGGTGTTAAATGGGTATTTACGCTAGCAGATAAGTCAGGTGTAATGTCAAACGGATAAAGGTTAAATTGATCAATGAATTCTTCCTGCGTTACCCCATTACCAAGCTCATCACAATCACCTGCAATATGGGTCAGATTACTATAGGCTCTGGCACAAAGAGGTAACACAGCGTCTGATGAATAGTCCGTACCCATTGTTCCACCCAAAGCAGTGCCATTAACGTATAGAGTTATATTTTTAAGTCCGAAATTCTCGAATTTAAAGGCACTCTTTTTATATTTTCCATTCACCGAAGCGTGGTCCTGCATGCCGATTAATATCCTTTTAGGAAGATTTCCCAGGGCAATGTTTTCTATCTGCTTCGATGCCAACCCTGCAGGAACCGTATATAGTTTGATCTGCACTCTGTTAATAGGATATTTCACTGTAGCGTTTAGTAAATTTTTCTCAATTTCTAGTTGTTTTGGTGAACTTAATTTCACTCGCCGTACGCGGAGGTATGTGTCCATAATGTGAACCACAACGGACTTTGCGCCCTCTTCTTGATTCGCATCCAGATTTAAGCAGATCTCAGGACTCGTGCGGGTGAGCTTTATTTTCATATCCACCCCGTTCACAAGCAACTTCTCCTGGAAAGTGAAATCTGTGTGCAACCGTCCAAAACACTCGTATATTTTCTTTTTAGAATTTTTAAATTTGTCCTTTATACTATTTTCATCTTTAGTTTGATAATATCCCTCCGCACTTAAAAAGGTAGCCTTCGCTTCTTTGGAAAAGTTGAGGACATTTTCCAAATAGGCTCGTAGATGATAGTACCCCGTGCCTGCCGATATGTTGGTCTGATTTAAATATACGTCACACTGGTTGAATATGGCGTGCAGAAAGTTTGTTTCAGGGTATACAGCATATTTGTCATCGCAGGCCGTTCCATCAGAATGGGCTATACGTAGCTTAGCGTACATGTGCACACAGCTTGGATCAAAAAAGTAAGGACCTGAGCTGGGTATCACGAATTCTATAGGTGCACTCGGGGAACTAATTGTGTTTAAAGGGTTAATTGTAATAAAGTCACTGTGCTCAATAGAAACTTGGGTTGGCGGGAGCTCAAAAAAGGACAGCTCCGACTTACAGCATTGTGAACTACATGGGTGGATGAAGCGTGCCATGGCGAAATAGTGACTCCTCTCTCGACAAGTGGTAAACAAACTATGATTCATGAGATCAATATCCTTAGCTTATATCAGTCAAAAAAGTGGTCAACCATAGGTTTCATTCGCTTACAGCATTTCTTTTTTGATAGCCTTTTACGTTTAATACCACGTGACCCCTTCTTCTTCTTCCGGGGAGCCCTCTTCTCTTCCCGCCACCACGCATTTTTCTCTTTGCATCTTTGATGATTTCGTTCCGTGTACGCTTTAAATGTTTTTTTAGGGCTTCTTTAGGTTTAGCCCCGGCCAATATGTCTTCTGCAGTGTTAAGGCCTGATTGTAGCGCTTTCCTTCCAAGGTATCTGGCACCCCTCTTCAGCAAAGGAACAGCCGTACGTAGTATGGATGAAAAAATGGATCCAAGTCCACTACCGCGCTGGTATCGCATCCCTCGATAGACGGTGAAAGGCTTTCTATCCATTATAACTCAGTGCGTCGAAAGTGTAGCTTCACTGTTAAGCTCCCGTTACCGAATGGGAAGTTTTCGCCCTCAATCGTTCTTATATATATTGTGATATTGGTTATTAAATTAGTTGCGACATTCACATAATGGGGTCTGTCATATGTAATACTCAAACTCCTTCCTCTATGGTTGGGGATGTGAGCAATGCGCAGCAGGCGTGCCTGGGTATCCCCAACAAACTGGTGCTCCACTATATTACTGTAAATATAGCACATGTCTGGGGACCTTTCAGCCAATTTCTCCATCTTCAATTGATACATTAATCTGGACAAGTTATACTGTGTCTCGTGAAATGTGTCTCTTTGGAAGGCTGCGCTATATCGGCCGTTGGTTAGAATTTTGAACTTTCTATGTTCTTTAAGACATCTGTTAGTCTTTGATTTTAGGATTAGTGTATGTGCAGGGTTGTTTACGATTTCATATACTAAATCATTCGTAAGGTTTGAGTTTCTTAAACTTACGTTTAAGCCTCTCACAACATCCTCGGCCGAACCATATTGACCCGGCCCTAGTCTTACTTCTGTACTGTAATACCGTGCAATCTTAGTCCAAGCGATGCGCATAGTTTCATCCATAGCTACCCCAGCTTTTTCACACTCGTCAATGTCTCTAAGAATCGTAAAAACGGTTTCTTCATGTTCAATATTTAAAAAGACGGTGTCCAGCTGAATTTCGCATATCCCCACCTCATACGAATCACGACCCAATTCAATGTGCCCATGGAGTTCTGTTACAAAGTTGGCTAGCGTGTTGTTAGGGTGTACAGACAGGGACGAGGAGGACGGGAGTGTGACGTAGAAATGGTTAGGAGCCATGTTGCATACTATTTAAGCTTCATTATTGCATCAGCTTTTATATAGGTGTTGAAGCTTTCTGGGTACCCTAGCCATTTCACCAGGTACATTTTTCTCCTTCCTGAACCTTTGCTTCCTAAAATTTTCTCAATTTTAAACACATTTTTTTCTAAATTAAACGCAACTTTCTGCAATTCCTCGCGGTAAAAGCCTCCTGAGATTTCTTCCCCATTCAAATCTTCAATGTAATACATCATTATCACACCTTTAGGTCTCACAGCCCTAACTTTAAAAATCTCGCGTGTCCATCCTTGCTCAAAACCCTTTGCGAATTTATTCCCCGAACGCGACAGCCTTACATAATCATTGATTTTGAAGCGCACAGAGTGTGGTGGTGGTGGTGGTGGTGGTGGTCCATCTCTTCTCGGGAGCGTACCTCTTTCTAAAACTTCGTTAGGTGTTGCCCCAATCGTGCGATGGTGTGAGCGGTTGTAGGATGATGCCAATGGTTCCAGAATGTCTAGAAATCTGTATGTGTTTTTATGTGTAAAATAACGGTGCATGCGTTCCTTTATGGTGCGCTGAACTCTTTCAGCTAAAGAAGCCTTATGTATAGAATTGGTTGTGTAATAGCTGATATTAAACTCTGTCAACATATTCTGAAAAGCACGGCCTATAAACTCCTTCCCCATATCCGTACAAAAATAGCCAGGAACCCTGTTTTCTTTTAACATTAGCGTTTTGGTGGCTTTAGCAACTGTTTCAGGTGATTTATTTTTCAGAGGAACTAGCCACAGATATCTAGAGAATACGTCTATTATGAATAGAATGTAGCGGTAACCATCGTTATACACAGAATATCTTTGCATGTCTGTTAAATCTGCTTGCCAAATAGAATCAATCGAGGAAGCCGTTGTCTTGGCTGTTTTAAACCTTTTTCTCACAGGCTTATGAAGCGTATAAGCGTCCTGCTCCCTCAAAAATCTTTCAACATCTTTTTTTCCTACTCCGTAAACGTGCAGTCTATCTACGCCGCCGTAAGAGGATGGGGAGAAATGTCATAATAACGTTTAGTTAATACGTTAGCCATTTGCGTATTTTAGAGGCAGGTGGGTAGGGTTGGTTTAACCTCTTCTTTCTCCTCTTGAAAGGTGTTACCGCAGGGGGTGACGGCGTCTTCAATTGTGCACAGACGTTGCGTGTTCCAAGTCTTTTAACCTGTTCAGATTTCCTATCAACGTTTTAGGGACATTTATTTGTTGTAGTCTTGCTTTAATATGCTTCCATCCTGATGGTGATGGCCTATCCCACTTTCTCACCAGATCATGGACAATGTCTACGATATTCGATCCCTGTACCTTTGATCCTTCCACAATGATCTCCCTGTATCGGTCCATTGTATGGCGGGATCCTCATTCAATAGATTATAAAGACTTAAGCCTTTACTCCTCAATGTAAGTGGGAGGGTATTTTTAATACATGTTCGATATGTTGTGTGGCTAATCTTTTTGGTTGATCAGCTGTATCGTCGGACAGATCCTATGTCGCCATCGTCCCCCGTGCTGTGCCTAATAACCACAGGAATCTCCGTAGGGCTCTTATAATTTTCGTACTCGTGAAGAAATTTCTGCAGAGCTTCTTGGTATAAGATTCTTTTCTCATCAGGTGTTTTTTCACTGTTTAATAGGGCTAACAATTCGCTTTCCATTCTTTTAAGTCTGCTTTTACGGGGATCTAGATCCGTGTCTCTTTGCAGTGAAGCGTACACCTCGTGGGGAATCACTACCACTTTCTTCATTATATTAATCTAGTCAGTAAAGGGCCCAAAACTGAAAATAAGATGGGGAGAAATGACCCTCCTGTTTGCACAATAACTCGTTTTTTCTTCGCTACAGTTTGACTTTTACGAGCGAGTGTACGTATTATGTTCTTGTAGCGGCGTAGGCGAGCCTTCTGATGGGTTTTCATTGATACATTGCAATTTATAACGTTAAGACAGATTTCACAGATGCATTTTAAAAAGTCGGCGTCGATATTTTTAATAAACATCTGCTGCATTGCCCGGGGCAGTCGATGATAGATTTTTATTAATTCATGGTATTTCTTTAGTCTCTTTGTCATTCTGGAATATACACCGTTTCAGGCTCGTTTGGAAATATATTCGTTCGCAGAAGCACTCTAAACGTGTTTCGCGGATGAAGGTCGCAAAGCAAATATCCGTAACGCGTGCTTGTAGCTTCTTTATAAACTTCCAAAAACTCCTTACGCTGATTCGGGAACATTTGATTGGCTAATACCCCAATTTGTGATACATCTCTACGTTGCGCGAATAAGACTAGATATTGCGTATTTAACGACACATCGCGCATGTATCTATTTTTGAAAAATAGATTCTGATTGATGAAGAACACGCTTATGTTAAGATGGTGGGAGTATACTGTAAATGTCTCGGCAAACGTTTTATCCATCTCCAACATGAGATCGTCAATTACAATGATTGTATGTTCAGTTCCCTTTAGCGAATTAACGTCATATACACCTTTGTGGAACAAAATATCATCTTGGTACTCGTTGAACGCTGATTGATACGTCGAATAGCACCATATAACTTTATGCACAAATTTCGAGAACATCTCGCCCTTTTCTTTAATGATTTTAAGCATAAACACAGTTTTACCACATCCTGTAGGTCCAGATATAATACATGTGGATGGGCTCGTGAATCTGAATTTTTCTACAGAGTCCATTTCTAACACGTCACACTCCTAAGTGGGTCATTTACAAAATATTACAAATTTTGAGTGCTGATCCTTATATTTCTTCTCCCACAGAACCGACGATGAGGTAGAGCACCCTATCATTACGGATGACGATGACAGTGTAGTTGTGATCTCCTCCCCTGAACCCTCACCAGCGATACAGGTTGCACGTCCAAAGCGGAGGTATGAGAACCCCACATCAGGTATAAAGCGACCGAAATACGTACCTGTTGCAGCAGACCCCCAACCCTCAACCTCTTACGCAACAACCTCCCCAGCAGCAGCACCTAATATACCCCCTTATTCCGCCCCCCGTTCTGTTAAGTCTACAATAATAGATCCCCAACCCTCCTACGCAACAGGGCCCCCATCAGCAGCACCTAATATACCACTAATTCCCGCCCCCCGTTCTGTTGAGGATGTTATTACGTTCGAGTTAGTGCGATCCGCAGCCCCCACCCCAGCTTGACTAGAAATCGGTATAGAGTTAGGGTCGACCCTAGAGCCCTGTATAGCAATGGTATGAACGCGGGATACGCAGGGTAGTACAGCGTATATAGAGTTTGCTCTTCAGAATCGCGACGAGCGTGAGGTCAGGACGAGTCTGTCCTTTGGGTTCGGTCAGATGACGGTGATGTAGACGATTATTGGGTGATAGTACCGTTCAGACGTTTGGCTGCTGAAGATGTAGAATATATATTAGGGCGTATAATGCAAGCCGTCCAAGTAGTATAGCCTTCAATATGGACAACTTCACGGTAATATTGACCGTGTATTCCCTGTTGCGGGTCATAGTGCCATACCGTACACTCTTAACTTCAATTCTCCAACTATTTACCGAAGGCATATAAACGTCGATCGTGGTTGCGGCTTTATAGCAGTACTCTTAGCACGTAGTTTACTGTACAAAATACACGGACTCAAAAAATTTGGCTGCCTACGATCGTTGAGCGTGCCCGTAACTAGCTGTAGACTGTGAACTTGAATTTGACTGTAATATGGGTCCTGAAGAGCTGAGAAAGGTAGAACAGGAAATGAGTGTGCGCATAGTTATATTTGGTTTGGATGATCGCCGCCGGACTGTGTATGTTTTTAAAAGCTGTGTGAGAGATCGTACAAGGCCCCTACTTATTTTAGGATTGTCAGGAACAACGTATCTCCCATCCGTAATATAAGGGGGCTTTACGCGAGTTATGACAAAAGTCGAAAATATGGGGAGACATCATGATTTGTGTAAGGGGTGCCTCGAGTTTGCGGATGATATAGTGAGACATTGTAAAGAATGTCACATGGTATGTGAGCAGTGTAAAAGCACCAAATGTGAAAGCCGTGTAGTTGAGAAGAGAGACTGTGATGTGTGTAGACGCACATTTTTCAATAATGCTGATCTCCATAAATCAATTGGTACGTGCAGGAAAATGAGAATCTGTGAATGTGGTATGTTTCACACAATGGATAATTGGGGAAAATTTAAGCACAAGTGCGACGTAATTCACTGTCCTACATGCCAGGAGGAATATAAGGCGGATGGAGTAAAGCATGTGTGTTATATGAAAGATGCTAAGCCTAAAAATAACCCTTGTATAACTGTGTACTACGATATAGAAACATATACGAACGCTGAAACCAAAGAGGTAATTCCACATTTACTTGTGAGCCAGACCATCTGTGATGAGTGTATGGTATCGAATGTGACGAGTGCCCCAAATGCGGTAAACGGACAAACGTTTTTAAAACGAATGTCAGCGATAGTCCTGTGAAACTATTTGTGTCCTATATTGTCAAGTTAGCCGACAAGTTCAAAAAATGACTGTGTATATTCTCGCCCATAACGGGGCAAAGTTTGACACGCAGTTCCTTTATAAGGAGTTGCTTGAACACGAATCCTCTGAGATATTTACAGGTGATCCATTGAAAAGAGGCAACAAATTAATACAGATGCAGATAAGAGGCAATGTACATTTAAAGATACTTTATTATTCACACCTTGTAAATTAGCAAAGCTACCCAAGGTGATGGGAGTAGCAGCTGAAGTTTCCAAAGGATACTTCCCATACACTTTCCTCACCAGCGAGACTTTAAACTACGTAGGCCCACCACCCCCCAAACATTATTTTGACTGCATGGATGAACGTGAAGACTTTGATCGATACTACGACAGTTTTAATGAAAGTAACCCTTATAATATAGCTGATGAATGTGAGCGTTATTGCGTGAATGATGTGCGCGTGCTTAGAGTATGTTTCCAGGCCTTTAGAAGTATGTACATAGCCAGTTTCAAATGCGATCCACTGCAAGTCGCAACCACCATCGCATCATTATGTTTTACGGTTTCAAGAATAACTTCATGCCTAAAGACACCTTAGCCATTATTCACCGAAACAACCCCGCAGTTACGGACACAAGGCTATTTACTGGCTCATACACCTGCAGCAACAAACAGGTGTATACATAAAGCACGCCCGTAACACGGGTGAAGTACCCATTAAGATTAATGGACGTGTTTTTTGGGTTGATGGGTTAAGTGAAAACCGTGTCACTGGTGTGAAGACTGTGTACTCCTTTAACGGTTGCTGGTGGCATGGATGCCCCCGTCCTGAGTGCGGAGTCACCGGAGATATCAACGGTAGGTCTCCTGCCGACTGTCTTGCATCGACCCGCACCCGCGATCAACTTATAGGATCACAGTTCACTCACAAAGTCTTGTGGGAGCATGAATATGATGCACGGATGGAGACAGACGATGTATACCGTGAGGAGATAAAAACGATCAAGCGTTCAATGGTGCTGGATCCTCTCAAATGTGGTGATAGCTTGTTTGGAGGACGTACAAATCCTTTCAGACTATACTTCCCACCTACGGAGGGCGTGAAGCTCCATTACTACGATTTCTGTTCTTTATACCCATACGTGATGAAGAGCAATCCGTACCCCGTGGGCGCTCCTGAGAAACTGGTGGGGCCTAGCCTACCATCCATCAATGAATTTTCAAAAAATTTGAATGATCATTACTTTGGGCTCTCTTTCGTAGACGTACTCCCCCCACGCAATTTATGGATGCCGATCTTACCTGTCGTTATCGACGACAAGCTCATGTTTCCCCTGTGCGTGAAGTGCGCGGAAGAGGATAACGGCGAATGTAACCATATACCCCACCAGCGTAAGATCAGAGGCGTATATACAAGTCCTGAGCTGGCCCTAGCCGTACGCCATGGTTATAGAATACTGAAGATACACGAGTGTGGAGGTTTCAGAAGCTCCCCAACCTTTTCACACCATATAAAACGCCTTTTTGAAGGATAAGGTTGAAGCATCAGGGTATCCGCGAGGAGTTGATACCGAAGATGAAAAGTCTGCCTATATTCAACGTTACCGCGACCGCGAAGGTATACAACTTGATCGTGTCCAAATTGTAAAGAATCCTGGCAAGCGCTTTAGTGCAAAATTGTCTAAACAGTCTATGGGGAAAATTTGCGCAGAATACCGGCAGAGGGAACATTCATTTGGCACAAAGTTATAGCGATGTCTGGGATTATGCCAATGCCCCCGATAAAGAGGTCATGGAGATCGTGAATGTAGGTAATACTTACGTAATAAAGTACAACAACACTGAATTTGCCACAGATACCTCAAGGGTTACAAACATACCTGTGGCGAGCTTCACAACAGCCTACGCCCGTATAAAACTTTGGGGTCTATTGCATTCTCTTGGGCGGAGAGTATTGTATGCCGATACAGATAGCGTGATATTCACAGAGAGGGAGGGTGATTACATGCCCGCTATTGGGGAGTTCCTCGGCGAGCTCACTGATGAGATCAAGGATGAGTATGGGGACGACGCATACGCCGACTCTTTTATCTCAACAGGACCTAAGACTTATGGGGTACGGGTCAGGGTAGGGGATGAAATGAACTATATCGTGAAGGCAAAGGGTATTACGCTCAACCATGCGAATCGGGAGGTTGTTAACTTTGAGTCGTTGAAGGATCTAGTATGTTTGGAACCTCACCAACTAATTGTAGGCACCCACAATTTTCGGGCGCAGAAGCTGGGAGGCGTGAAGGAACTTAGGGGTACGATGGTGTGCCGTAACACCTATAGGAAACGTTACCAGTTACCTGGCACCTATGATACCGTACCCTTTGGATACCAATGATGCTTCTAACTCACACGTCTTGTATATAATCGTATCTATTTGTAAATATATATAATATATATATAACTTGAATATCTCGAATCGTATTTGTAAATATATGAATATCTCAATAAATCAAATAGCGTTTCACTTTCTCCTTTGTGTGTGTGTGTGTGTGTGTGTAGGTGAAAGTTTTAAGCTCCGCCCACTGCGTGAGTCATGCTACTATCTGGGAGTCCCTGCGTGGTCAGTCGACCGCAGTAAGCCCGAGAGATCAGACGTGTATTCAGATCAGACGTATATTGAAATGGCTACCTTTAATATTGCTTGCACAACGTTTATGAAATGGTATTCAGTAAAGTGTGAGGATGTGGTGGATACCGAAAAACTTCCTATTCCCCCCTCCTATGCCTCTTTAAAGCCACATTGGATTGTGCGAAGTTCCAAGATGTACAAATACTCTACGGATGTTCTGGTGAGACTGTTGAAGGCTTTCGTTGCACAGACGATGTGCTGAAGTATGCTGCAGGGCTAAACTTTATAAAGTCTCACATACACCGTGAAGTAAAAGAAACAACGCGTGCAGAAGAGAAGCAGCAGGTATGGATAATGAGCCTTGTGGATGGGTGGTGTGACAAGCGGTATTACGTCATGCTACACCATGTCGATTACTCATACCCTACGTCTGAAAATGTGAATCTCGTGATCATGGACAATCTTAGGTGTTTTTATCACTATATTAACGTATATCATGATGAGGTTCATAGTGAGGTTGTGGCTAGTGCCATGCGTGAGTTTTTAACAGATTTTAGAGACGAGTATCGTTTGATGGGTAGAAAGGAAAAATATGAGCATATGTTCCTCTCAAATAGTGCGCCGGAGTGTGGAGATGATTAGCGCCTAGTTCTTATCCAAAGTGCGTAGGCTGGTAGTGACGAAACGGAAAAACAGATATGTGCAACAATTCGAGTCGTACGAACATGCCCATTCACGTATCATCGAGTCAGCCGCCCGTCGAACCGTTCCTGCCTGTGCCTCACACGGCTCATAGTTATCTCAGAGCTTGAACCGAGTAGACGTGCGCTCCTCGAATACGATGGAACTTCCTTTGAGCAGCATTCTCAACGCCTCGTACGATGTGTCCGTGACGAAATCGTTGCGCGTGTTCAGGCGTAATTCCGGTACCATTAGCTATGTACTGGAAATGGAATGTAGACCGACAAACAAACGGGTTTATTTAAGTATCGAGGAGATGAATAGAATCTTTGTGATAGTTGATAAGTGGTGTGAAGATCGTTATAAAATACCTGCTAACGTAGGTACAAGAAGAGAGCAGATTAGTGACGCGCCCTCATACGCCGTTGTATGTACGTTGTGTATAAATGACGATCGGCCGTGCATTGATATAAGGCTGATGTGGAAGAATGCTTCTGATAATAACGCTCTTATTCCTACGCGAAACCGTTTCATCCTCGACAGAATGTTTGAAATCGTCGGATTCCGTAAACTGAAACCTATATTAGACGCGCGTGTTACGGATATGCTTTATTTTGATACAGTTCTTGAATACGCATACACTGCTCTGCTCGATGGGTTTACCGAGTGTAGGACTGGTGAGAATGGTCTAGTGCTGGATGTTTATTTAAAAAGTTTAGACTCTTTGAAATACCATGAACTTTGGTACAAAGCAATTGATCGGTACAAGGCTGAGCTCACCTACACTGTTCACCCTGAAGAACTATTTCTTTATATAACGCGCAGTTGCCGTAACGATTTAGAAGATTATTTCAATTGCCGTTATGTTGAGTGAAGAGTTCACGATTGAAAAGCTCGAGTCGGTAGAAATAAACCCTCGATTGGAAAAGCATTCTTATAAACTTGCGTTTAATAATGTAGCTAACGATGAACTCTTTGTGCGTGCTTTTGATTGTATTCTAGACGTATTTAAAGATGACTTGCCAACCGGTTGTAAAGTGGGGACAAAAATAGTACTGAACGATATGAAAGCCATTTATATCGAATACAGGTTTCCCTATACTTTAAGCGGTGAAATATTATTAAGCCGCATAGACTGCGTAATGCAGAGCAATAATGATGTAATTGTAAACTCGATTAAGACCGATTTTAGTATTTTGAAAAAAAAGTGAATTGTATATATATATTTTGATTATACGCATATTTCTATTGATTTATATATATATATATATATATATATATATATATATATATATATATATATATTTTGCTTGATATTTCTCCTGTACTGTTATGTACATATTGAAGTGTATATGAAATGTATATTTTATTTATATATCACCATATTTGTGTGTGTGTGTGTATATTTCTGTTATGTACATATTGAAATGTATATGAAATGTATATGAAATGTATATTTATTTTATATATAATTATGTGTATATATTTCTGTTATACGCATATTCCTCAAATGTATATGAAATGTATATTTTATTTTATATATATATATATATATATCCATAATTGTGTATATATATATTTCTGTTATACGCATATTCCTCAAATGTATATGAAATGTATATTTTATTTTTTATATATATATATATCCATAATTGTGTGTATATATTTCTGTTATACGCATATTCCTCAAATGTATATTTATTTTCTATATATTTATAATAAAAAGAATGATGCAATGTTGTTTATTGTTATGCCTTCTACTACCGGTATTCTGTATACAACAGGTATCTGGCAATATTTAAGCCTTCTAAGCCAACTGGCTGATTAGGAGTCTATAATAGTGTATACAATGGAATACATGGAGCTATCTGGCAACTCAGCCAACTGGCTGATTAGGCGTATATAATAATAATGTATGCAATAATACTGCTAAAAAGAGGATTGATCAATGAATTCTTCCCGCGTTACCCCATTACCAAGCTCATCACAATCACCTGCAATATGGGTCAGATTACTATAGGCTCTGGCAGAAAGAGGTAACACAGCGTCTGATGAATAGTCCGTACCCATTGTTCCACCCAAAGCAGTGCCATTAACGTATAGAGTTATATTTTTAAGTCCGAAATTCTCGAATTTAAAGGCACTCTTTTTATATTTTCCATTCACCGAAGCGTGGTCCTGATAATAATAATGTATGCAATAATACTGCTAAAAAGAGGTATCTGACAACCAGCCAACTGGCTGATTAGTCTATAATAATAATGTATGCAATAATACTGCTAAAAAGAGGTATCTGACAACCAGCCAACTGGCTGATTAGGAGTCTATAATAATGTATACAATGGAATACATGGCGCTATCTGGCAACTCAGCCAACTGGCTGATTAGGCGTATATAATAATAATGTATGCAATAATACTGCTAAAAAGAGGTATCTGACAACCAGCCAACTGGCTGATTAGGAGTCTATAATAATGTATACAATGGTATCGCGGTATCTGGCAACTCAAGCCATTTACGCCAACTGGCTGATTAGGAGTCTATAAAACAACGCCAACTCGGCTGGAAGTCTTAATGTAAACCCTTTCTTCTACTACTTCTTTCATCACCTTTCTCTACAAAAAAAAAAAAAAAATGGTGTCAATAATCCAGCAGGGTTGAAAGCACCTTAAACAGAAAAAACAAACAATGTGCACTTGGCTCCTGCCAGGTGAACACCTCTCCTCCTTTCTCTCCTCCTCCTTTCTCTTGGGGGATAACGCCGCCTCCAAGTTTCCCCCCCACCCCCTTTCCCCCACCCCCTTTGCAACAACCCCTTGCAACAACACCCATTTGCAACAACCCCCACCCCCCTTTGCAACAACCCCCACCCCCCTTTGCAACATTACATAATAACCTGCAACATTCCTGCACTCTCCCCTTTTGCGGCTATACTACTCTCTCTATATCCCGGCGGACAAGGCCAGTCTGATGCACGCCGTTGAAGAAGCCAAGGCTCAACCGCTACAACCTGCCCCTTTTCTCGATATAGCGCCGGCGGGTCGTCCACCCCGAGTTCTCACTGTTGACGCCATGGCTGCGCCTCAGAGCATGAAGAAAACACCGACCATGCGGAAGCTTTCTGATCTTCAAGAGGCGTTCATCAAGAGCAATGAGCGGATGATGGTTGGCTACAATGAGGGTCGAGTGGTCTTTGACCGTTATCTGGATCTGTCTCTGAAGAACGAGACGCGCCAGAAGAGAGCAGCGACGTCCACGGAATTTAAGATCCATCCAGGAATGAAGCTCACCATGTCTCTCAAGGAGATTCTATCTGCCTCAACGACCAAGAGTAGCCTGACATCTATGTTTGCTCAGGGCTTGCTGGAACACTTCTCCAGTAGCAGTACCTTCAAGCCGGTCGTCGTGTACGATACCAAGATCAAGGGCCACGATTTTGAAGAAGATCATTCACACGAAGAGGCTGATACACTGATTCATCATCAAGTCCTGGCTTCTATAGCTGAGAGTGCTTGGCGAGAATTGTGTGTTTGGTCACCCGACACTGACGTCCTCACGCTTCTCGACCTGGTCTCTCGTGGCCGCCAGTCTGATAGTGGTCGCCTTGGACCCCAAATCAACCCGATAAAGCAAAAAAAATCAATTTTAGCACGCAAATCCTACGGGAGCTGTTTTCATGACACTTCATACCACACTATCCTTAGAATTGTTGTTGTTACAATGAAATATGGTGCCCATCCATAAGATTGTGAATGTTCCGTGTAGTTCACTACAAATAATATTTTTGGAAATATTGGCTTAGAAGGACATTTCACCATCAAGTTTAGACAGGCTGCTTCCATTAGAAAAATTTTACCCTTGTTTTATACGAGGTAAATATAATTGAATTGTAACACCCTTCCTCTAATCTAAGTACAAAATAGTCAGGATGTCCTAACGTAAAACATTTATTATTGTTTAATGACTCGGGGTGGGTGGGTGATGTGAAGGCAAAAGCGCCTCATTGTAATCGACTCTCTGATCACTGAACTTGTCAGTTACTTGGAATATAATTAAAAGGAAACATCGCGACTTTCCATGGTTTCTCTTCCCACTGATGGGGTTCTCACCTTTGTAGTAGATTCACAGATAATCTAGTCGTTACTTTTCAAAAGATGAATTTAATTCAAACGCGAATTCGAGTATGTATGGGTTCTTGCGAATTAGCCTCTGGGCTACAATACCGCTGAATGGTCTTGTGACACAGTTCTCATGACTTTCTTTTAGATCCTTGTTACGAAATCAGTGTGTGGTTTTTGCCATTCTGGTAATGACTTTTAGATGCGTGACATTTAAATTTTTTTCACTTTAGAATAAATAATCATTTGAGCTCCGTTGTAGAAAGAAATTAGTTTGAAGGAAAGGTTAACTCCGTTATTGATAATGTCCCGGAGTTGTTTTCGTATACAGGCAGTCCTCAGATAGCGACGTTAATGCGTTCCTGGAAAACACATGGTTATCTGAAACGTCGTTATCTGGATTACGTTTTCCCATAGGTTTTCCCATGTTCTAAGTGGGAGTTACGTTCCTGGACTTTGGATAAAATATTTTCAAACCATTATTTACACAATAAATGAATAGTTTAACCACCTTAGTGTTATATAGTGTTAAAATCTAGCATTTAAAACACTTAATAGTAAAGAAAATAATATTTAATCTAGATCAGTGGTTCCCAACCTGGGGTCCCCGGACCCCAGGGGGTCCGCGAAGGTAGTACTGGGGGTCCGTGAGCTTTCAATATTTCGAAAGGCTCCAATGGAAATCGTACATTTACCCACGATAAGGGCGCTCAGACGAAAATTTCAAGTTTCCTCGCTCTTGGCTGGAATTATTAATACTTTTTTAATACGCTGTATTTTAATTGCATACTCAGTTATATGTCTTTTATTTGATAGCGAAAAATGTGAAAAAAGTTAATTATTAGTTAATAAAAACAGTTTGTTGGGTAGACGGAATCTTTCAAAAACAGGGGTCCGTGGGAAAAAAATAAGAATAAAAGGGGTCCTTGGTGGTGAAAAGGTTGGGGAACCACTGATCTAGATTAAATCTAATTATAATTTCTTACCTTAAATCTTCTTCAGGTCTGCAAATGTAGAATGCCATGATATTAATCACAAATCAATATTTATTATAAAAACGCAAAAATAATAGTTTATGTAAACACTGGAATAACGCTTCCAAAATGGCGACGCTGGCTCAACTAAAGTTACTGAACGTTCTAGACTCGTTGTTGCCAACCGAAGTTGCCGAAATTTACGTACGGTGCTGCTACTTCGACGAAATTCCCCAAATGTGTCGGTATTGCGAGGAATGGGCATCGGTATCTGGGTTGGAGGTTATAATGTATAGACGTCGTTATTGCGAAAATGTCGTTATCTGAATCATCGTTATCTGAGGACTGCCTGTATTTTAGATTCTAACAGTTGTTTTTGTTGGGTATTATCAAGATTTATTTTTAATTTAATATATGCTAACTTAATTAATACTTGTACTGGCAAACCTTTATAGATGCATAAAAAGTACCATAAGTTTCTCTCCTCAACTTGAAAGCCAGTTTTGACTGATTAATTATACAGGGTGAATCAAAATCCTTTATCATAGACACAATGATGATACCGGACTTCAGACTCACTCTGTACATATAAGCAATAGGCAACATCCGAAACTCATTTCCCCATAGTGTTGGGTGAGTGTCTCCGAGCATTAACAGGGTGTGTGGCCGACCTAACCCAATCCAGGAGCGAACCCAGAGCATCACCGCCGAGAGTCCGATACCAGCACCACTAAGCTAACGGGAGCCCTCTCTGTATATACAGGGTGGTTCAATAAAATGTTACCACTTTTCTGTCAAAGATAATTGAAAAATGGTAAAATTTTATTGAACCAGCATATGTATATTGTAAGAAACAGTAGAAAGGTGGAATGGCAGATAGTAGTGTATTAAATAAATTGTACAGTTTTTACAAATTTTGAAAACATTTCTTATATTATAGATTATGATTTAATGAACGTATGTAAACCTTTTAAATTGTGTGAATAAATTCTATATTTTGCTTTAGGTAAAGATTGCAAGTTCCCCAACTGAACTTCTAGAAGTGGCATGTGAAAATTTCCTGAGCAAATCTCAGGCAAATATCATGAATCTTATAAAAGAAACACTCGAAGGCCATCAGAGAGGAATTATTGGCACGATGTCCGTTGAGGTAAGAAGAGCATTTAAATGCTAAGTTTTTTGTCGTCGTCGTAATCTTTACTTTAATACAGTAAATGCGTTCATGTGCAAGACTCGCCAAGCTGATGCTTTAAGAATTACATCGTTACACCGATGTTTAAAATTCAGTGAATTTGCCATGGTCGTTTATCACTTTAAAAATAAAAAACGCCCTCTGAAATGAGTCCAAGAAGCTAAAGTATACAGTAATATGGACAACACTATGAAGATTTTACCCATCAGCGCCTGAGCTGCAACTGAATCACTCCTGCAGAAGCTGACTGGGTCGGGCTCGCTAGCACACATCTGACACACCAACCCAGTTTTAAATTACTTCTAAATTACCAAATGAAGCGATAAAACGTGAGTTTGGTAAAAAAAAGCTATTGACACACCATTCCGTCATTTCCAGTGAATTTAGTGAGATAAAGATACAAAACAAAGTCTGAGACATGTCACAAGTTCTTCAAATACATGTATAAAAATGTTAAGTATAAATATATATACGAGGGCCACTCAATATATTTTGCCCCACCTTTTTTTTTCTTTCCAAGTTTCCTTGTAAGTTCCAGAAATTTTGTACACAAGTAGTTACATACATTTTTTACAAGTTTTTATTTTTCCACATAGTCTCCATCCTTTTCTACGGCTTTCCTCCACCTCGAAACAAGGGCCTTTATTCCTTGCTGGTAAAAGTCCGCTGGGTTCCGCTGGAGCCACCTCTTAACCTCCTCAACAACCTCATCGTCACTCTGAAACTTTCTTCCACAAATAGCATCCTTCATTGGCCCAAACAAATGAAAGTCTGAAGGTGCCAGATCCGGGCTGTATGGAGGGTGGGATAACACAGTGAAGCGCATTTTTGTGATGGCCTCTCTTGTTTGCAAACTGTTGTGTGGTGTTGCGTTATCGTGCAAAAGAAGAACGTCTTCCAGTTTTCTCTCCGGTTGAACTCGCTTTATACGTCTCTGGAGTCTCTGGAGGGTAGCAATATATGCCTCTGAGTTAATTGTTTGACCTTTCTTCATAATGTCCACCAGAATCACCCCTTTCATGTCCCAGAAGATGGTGGCCATAACCTTTCCTGCAGAGGGAGCCATTTTGAACTTTTTCTTGCGTGGGGAGTCTGCGTGATGCCACTCCATGGAGTGGCGTTTTGTTTCAAGTTCAAAGTGGTGTACCCAAGTCTCATCCCCAGTCACAATTCGTGAAAGGAAGTCATCCACTTCTGTCTCGTATCGAACCAACGACTCAGAAGAAATTTCTTTTCGTTGGGCTTTGTGATCTTCAGTCGGTTCGCGAGGAACAAACCGTGAACACACTTTTGAGTATCCCAGTTGCTGAATTATCGTGTTCGCACTTCCTTCACTAATTCCTAGCTCCAGTGATAGCTCCTTGTGTGTGACGTGCCGATTTGGTCGAATGATGCTGTTAGCACGTTGCACAGTGTGGAATTTCACAGCCGATGCCGGGCGACCGCTGCATGGCTCATCATCGAGGCTGGTTCTACCCCTCTCCGATGATCTCACACGTTTAGACCAGCGTCCAACTGTGCTTCGATCAACAACAGCATCTCCGTAAACGTTTTGTAGACGTTTGTGAATATTTCCAACTGTTTCCTTCTCTGCGGTTAAGAACTCGATAACAGCTCTCTGTTTACGACGCACATCACTGTCAGACGCCATTTTCGAAACTGCGTTAACCATCGGTTTTATACAAGGGCGTTTAAAAGTGGTTTTATACAAGGAAGGGAGGTTCAAACTGGAAAAATCCGGTTATGTGAAGCGCAGAAAGTTCAAACTTACGGCCCAAAATACATTTCAGCCCCATGGCTTATTATTTAGGTAAGAAGAAAGGGTGGAGCAAAATATATTGAGTGCCCTAGTGTGTGTATATATATATATATATATATACAGGGCGTCCCAAAAAAATGTATACACACTTTAACAGCTGATAGCTCAATTGATGTTCCTTTCTTTCCAAGTTAAACCCATTAGAATTAATAATGGCAGTCAGACTAAGCTTTGAACAAAGGAAATTCATTCTAAAATGCTACTAGAAGTGTGAAAACGCAGTTGAAGTGCAAAGACAGTTTAGGAGGGAGTTTCAAACAGATCCACCAACGCGACTTACCATCACTCGAATTAGAGATAAGTTTGAAGCCGATGGAACTGTTCAGAATGTCCACAAGAAGCGTTCCGGAAGACCACGGACATCGACAAGCCCCACAAAGCAAGAAAGAGTACTGGAAACGTATCACCAAAGTCCAAGAAAATCTGTGCGGCAAGCGAGTCGTGAGGTAGGAATTTCAGAATCGTCTGTCCAACGCATTTTGAAGCGCTGTCAATGGAAAAGTTACATTCCAAGATTAGTCCATGCTATTAATGAAGATGATCCGGACCGAAGAGTGGAGTATTGCGAGTGGTACTTGGCACGATGTAGATGTGGATTGGACGAAGGGGTTTCGTAGAATACCCTCCGCGTTCACCAGACCTCACACCACTAGACTTTTTTTTATGGATACTTAAAAGACAAAGTCTACGCTATAAAACCTGCAACAGTCGCTGAATTGAGAGCAGCCATTGAACGAGAATGCACACAAATACCAAACGAAATGTTTCGTGATGTTTGCGATTCCATTGCTTCGCGTTATCAGCAGTGCCTGGACCAGAACGGACGTCAGTTTGAAAACAGGCGTTGACAAAACAATTAAATAATGTCTGTAGATTCTATTACATTTTGAAAATGAAATGTATTTTAATAAACACTGCCTTTATAATTATTTAAAGTGTGTATACATTTTTTTGGGACGCCCTGTATAATATATATATTATATATATATATATATATATATATATATATATATATATACTTTTGTTGAGTTTGAACGACGGTTCAGGATCGACCTGCGGTCGACCCCTCTGCAGCATCCCGCCTCATTTGCGGGACTTGGTGAAGGAGGGAATTGCTCTCTGATCGCCTCCTGCCCTCGTAGCCAGCCACGCATGGCTGGTCA
This sequence comes from Bathynomus jamesi, assembly GCA_023014485.1. Classification (NCBI taxonomy): domain Eukaryota; kingdom Metazoa; phylum Arthropoda; class Malacostraca; order Isopoda; family Cirolanidae; genus Bathynomus; species Bathynomus jamesi. The sequence continues at coordinate 18,247 of JAJOZX010001430.1, read as the reverse complement.
GGGACTTTGCACAAGAATCTGTCCAGCTGGTTCTTGAAGTTATTCAGGTCGGTGTGCTGGAGATTCCTCACTTCTTTTGGCAGGACATTGAAAAGCTTTGGGCCCCGTATTCTGAGGGTATTTTCCATCCTTGTTTTCATGGCTCCTTGTCCCACCGCAACTGGGACCGTACAAAATCTGCCTCTTCTCTCATTCCAGTTTGTTTCTATTTCATTTCTGAGGTTAGGGACAGAGCCCTCACGTATTTTCCATATGTATATTATTGTGTACCGCTCGCGCCTTCTTTCAAGAGAGTAGAGTTTCAGGGATTGTAGTCGAGACAAGTAGTCTTCACCTTCCGTTTCCTCTATCTTAGACGTAAAAGTCCTTTGTATAGCTTCAATGCTCGCAATGTCTCTTTCTGTGTGGGCTTGTGAGTACTGAGCAATACTCAATTATTGGTAGGACTAGACTCTTCCATAATTTGAGCATGATATTTGCTTTTCTGCTGCGGAAGCTCCTCCAGATGATTCCCTGACTTGTGGATTTGGCGTTATCTCTTTGGCTTGCGGAGTTTTGTATCCTTTTTTCTGTAGCTCTTTGTTATTACCATATCTTAGAAGTTGGAATTTTTCTTCGTTGAACTTCATATTGTTGTCTTCTGCCCACTGGAATAATGTTTCAATGTCGTTTTGTAGTTTTCTTATGTCATCTTCGTTCAATATTTCCTTACATATCTTTGTGTCATCTGCGAAGCATGATACAATACTGTCCTTAATATCTGCATCAGTATCTGCAATCATTATTATGAACAGCAAGGGAGCTAATACTGTCCTGTGGGACAGAGCTCACGACTTCCGATTTAACTCCGTTTACCACCACTCTTTGCGTTCTTTGCGTCAAGAAATTAAATATCAACCTTCCTAGCTTTCCCGTAATTCTTGTATCCTTAAGTTTGTGTGCTATGATTCCATGGTCACATTTATCGAAGGCTTTAGCAAAGTCAATATATATATTACATCAATGTTTTGTCCTCGACACAATGTTCCTAATATTTTCTCCTGGTGGTCTAGTAGCTGTGACAGGCATGATCTACCCGCCCTGAAGCCATGTTGATTTAGGTTGTATAAGTCTTTTTCTTGTAGGTAGTAGGTAGCTTTGCCTCTAATTATGCGTTCAAAACACTTTATAAGGTGTGAGGTGAGAGCCACTGGCCGATAATTTTGGGGTATTGCTCTGTTGCCACCTTTAAATAGGGGGGCAATATTCGCGTTCTTTAAGGGGAGTGGAATTTGTCCTGTGTCGAGTGATTTCCTCCATAGTAAGTATAGTGGTTTTGCAATACTCTTTGCATTTCTTCAGAAATGTAGCACTCCATGTGTCTGGCCCTGGCGCTGAATTGTCTCGCATCTGTGATAAGGCCGTAATTACATCTCCTTCCCTGAACTCGAAGTCCATTAATAGATTTGTTCTTGGATGATCTGTATCAATGTCGAAAAACTCGTCTGGGTTTTCCACTTCCATCTCGGACTTAGGGGTGCTAAACACAGATTTAAATTGTTCCCTAAGCAGTTCACTTATTTCTTTCGGGTCATTTGTGTATTCGGCCTCCCCGTCTATCAACGGTCCAATACTCTCCTTACACTGCATTTTCCTTTTCGCAAAAGTGTAGAAGTATTTTGGGTTATTTTTTATGTTTTCTGCTACCTTGTTTTCCTCCTCGTTTGTCTTATGTATGAATGTTTGCTTTAGGTCCATTTCTATTTCGCCAAGTTTCCTCTCTAGTTTGAGTCTCTGCATCAGTTCTGCATCTGTGGAGATGTTTTACAGTTTGTCTTCGTTGCCTGAATAGAGTCCTTATTTTCCTCTCGAGCTTGCTACGTTTTCTTTCCTGTCTCTCTGGAATATGTTTCAGTATTATAGGTTTGGTTTCCGTCTCTATTATACATAGTATTTCTTGTGGAGTCTTCTCGTGTAGTAGCAATTCCCAATTTACCTCCTTTAAATCTTTATTTACATTTTCCCAATTTACTTTCTTTGAATTTATGTTTAAGCCTTCAAATATTCCATCTGCCTCTCTAGGATGCGTTTTCGGACCTCTGGGTGCTAACTTCAATTGTATATCGATGAGGTTACAGTCAGAGAACTTTGTGTGCGTTACTTTTTTATTTATTATTATCTCGTTGTTATTTGTCCAGATTAAATCCAAAACGTTCTCCTTTCTCGTGGCTTCACAGATTTCCTGGGTAAGGGCGTAATGTTCCATAATATCTAACAGCATTGTTGCTTGGGTTCTGTCATCTTTAGTAATGTTGCCATGAAACTTCTCAACATATATAACTTCGTCATTTTTCTTCCATGATATGAATGGGAAATTAAAATCTCCGAAAATTAAATATTTGTTGCTGGAATTTCAAGTAATTTTAATGTTTTCTATTTCATTTGTAGCAAAATGGAATTCACTTTTTGTGGTGTTTGGTGGTCTGTAGATGTTCATAATGGTTAGGTTCAGTTCTTTTACTTCTAATATAATAACTTCAACTGTGCTGTTTGATTTCTTTACCCTCACTTCACATGTGTAAGTGTTTTAAACGTAGATAAAACACCCTCCTCCTCGTTTAGCCACTCTATCTGCTCTGTATATGTTGTAGTCCAGCAATGCTATTTCAGTATTCTCGATGCAGTTTTCACAGCCTTTTTCGCACTTATGTGTGTGTCCGTTAGGCATATGATATCTATGCTGGTTTCCGTAGCTAAATTTTGCAAGTACAGTATTGTAATTTGCAGTCTGCATGGTTCGTATAGAGGCCTTGTATATTTGTGTATAATACACTTACCGGGTTTCTAATCTTCGTGTTCGATTCTCCTAAATCAGGGGTGGGGAACCTTTTTTCATTGGAAGGCCGCATTTCATTTAACCAAGACCCTATTAGGCCGCATGCTGAGAATTTAACATATACAGTACAACAAAATATATTTTAGTCTACAATCTACATATTTATTAATTTTAAATCAAACTTGATAATACGTGAGGGCTTTTATAATAAATAAAAAAATCCAGCAAGTGCACATTTATTTTTGGGGGGAATAATTAACAATAGAACTGATATTAAGTGAAATGATGTTAATATTAAGTGAAAAAGTGATAAACCATTTAATGACTTTTTTGTGACTGCTTATTGCGGGACAGGAGTCGTACATTTGGTTCCAATATCGTTGACCGTAGTTTTAGTTGGTCCTCCAGGTGAATATTCGTCATCTGAGATCTCAAGCGCGTTTTGATTTGAGTCACATATGAAAACGTTGATTCACAACAGTAGGTTGTGCCGAAAGAAGGCAACATTCGACGAGCATGTTGGCGCAGACGTGGGTATTCAACGCCATTTTTCCATATTTCAACAGGATCCTTCTTAGTATCAAATAGAGACTTAAGGATATTATCTTCTAATAGCTCAATCAACTCCATCTGTAAATCTTCAGGTGCTTTGGAGACACCAACCAGGTGTGGTTGGAAAGCTAGTTTCAGTGTGAAGTTATGTTTCTCAAAATCTTCAAATCTTTCATCGTATTCTTCAATCAGGGAGTCTAGGACAGCTGTGTATTCTTTCACATCGCATTCCCTTAATGATTTGCTTGTATCTTCTTCATCAATTACCTTTGCCAGGTCAGGGAAGTGTTCAGCTGAAAGTTCCGATCGGGTAAGGATAGTTTTGAAAAAGCGCAGCTTCCTCCGAAAAGCCTGGATTTTTTGCCACATTTCATATATGGATTTAGTTTTACCTTGCAAAGAAATATTCAGGTAATTTTGCTTGACATTACGTCACACAAAAATGCAGCATTTCTGCAGAAATCCTTTTTTGACAATTCACATGGTTCATTGAGTTCATCAGAAAATCTTGTGATTTGTTTTTGCAAAGACAAAAGTTTTTCAAAGACTTGCCCTTGTGACAATCAGCGCACTTTAAAATGATACGGAAGATCCACACTGACTGTTTCATCATCAAGCATAAGCATATTGCGAAACTGACGATGTCGTGATGCATTTGCTCTAATGTAGTTCACAATACGTATAACTTTACTTAATATGTCACTTAAAACAGTAGATTTGGCACAGAGATTCTGTTGATGCCAAATACAGTGAAAGGAAATCAAGCTATCTGGATTTGGCAGTTCTTTTTGTAGTAGCGCAACAAATCCTGCACATTTTCCTCTCATGGAAGGTGCACCATCTGTGCATACACTTACTAAATTACATAAATTCAGTTTCGCTTCACGGCATTTTTCTCTTTGAAGAGAGACAAGACGTCAATTCCACGTGTCTTTCCCGTAAGGGTACCCAAAGCCAGTAACTCCTCGTAGCATTGAAGATCTGCAGTTATAACACGAATAAAAAATGACACTTGCGCTGAGTCAGTAATATCAGTGGACCCATCCAAGGTAATCGAATAGTAAGTATTTTCGCTTTGGCATATTGTATGAAGTTGTTCAGTTACATTGAGGGCTAATTCATGTTGCCGATCAGTTATGGTCCTTCTTGAAAGACGTAGTTGTTTGTATTTGTCAACCTTGTCTGAATCTAAAGGGGCTACAACTTCAACAATGCATTCTTTTATGATTTCCACATCACTATATGGCTTACCTCTTTTTCCAAGTATATATGCTACTTTATAAGTTGCTTCAGTGATTTCAGTCCCTAGGCCTGACATCGTTTTAAATACTTGCTGTTGTTGCTGCTTTTGAAGTTTCATCTTCGTAAGTGCAAACTTTCGGGGTTCTTCTTCCAATATAGCATACTTGTGGTTCTTATGAGTTGCATAATGCTGATATGCATTGTGTTTCTTCACTGTTGCAATTATGGAGTTGCAGAGCAAACACATCATTTTATCTTTCTCAGTAACTATGAAATACTGCAATTCCCATTCTTCATGGAATACTCTGTTCTCTTCCTTTAATTTTCTTTTCACAGTTTTTGACATGATTGGGGTACCAGAAGATTTTTAAATAAAAATGGTACACGAATTGATCAAAGATTTACAGTTTTAAAGGAAGCAAGCAAGCGTGCGTGTCACTATCGGAGAATCGTCAATAACTGTCATCGAGTCAGCTAGTCGAGTTGATCGTTGATAGGTAAGGGCGTAAGCCGTAAGGCAACTCTGCCAGTTTCAACTGGCAACGTTGCCATATTTCCTATTGTTCAAGCCATAAAGAAGGCTTGTATGTGTAAGAAGCAGTGAAGCTGAAACCATGATCTAATGAAATAGCCTAAAGCCCTAAAGGGGTATCAGTTGCTGTCCATTATCGTACGGTATGAATTCTGAATGTCAAATAGGCAGAAGGCCGCAGGTTCCCCACCCCTGTCCTAAATGATGGTCGTTTCCTGGTCGATGTCGGTTCCTGTTTGGTGTTATTGGTTGGGCCGCTGCATTTGGGAGTATTGGGGTTGCGGCCCATGATACCACTGTTGTTGTATTATTGGTGGGTGGTGTTGAATAGGGGTGATGTGCGTAATGTTGTGGTGCATATGTTTGCGGCGCTCTGTCTCCTTGTTAGAAGGGCAAGCCGAGATTTTATTATTCTCATTTCTTCTAAAAAAAATGTTTCATTACTCTTGCTATTTCTTCTATGTCGAATATGATCTGTTCTTTCCCGTTCTCCTCTTTGCGCACCCTTTATGTGAAAATGCGGGCACTCTATGTTCAGGCATTTTTTCTCAGTAATTGACTGTCTGCACATAGAGGGTGAAAAAAGTTGGTTTGGTCCGTACTTGCACTTCCCATTCCTCATCATATAGAAGCATTTTGTAGGGTGGTTGTATATGCAGTTTGAGCCATATTTGCACGCACCTATTTTATAATAATCGCATATGGCCCGTCGTTTAAATTCCCTCAGTCTTATGTGATTCGATTTCCTTCTGCTTCGCCACCACTTCTTCCCTACTCAGTGGGGTTGTTTTCTTTGGCGTGTATTTCGTATCTCCCTCTTCTGCCGTGGGTACCTCTTTTTCTGAGGCTGCTTTCGCCCCTCCCTGTAGTGTGTGTTCTTTTTCCTTCTCGGTTGTGCAGGCGTTTTCTGTTTCATGTTTTTCTGTCGGTAGAGCTGCTGTACTTGATTCTTCTATTTCAACATTTTGTGTTCCCCTCTGTACTAATTTTCTATTGTTTTCCATGCACTTGACGCATAAGAAATCACAAAGGCCTATGATTTTGTTATTTATTCTATTTACCATTTTCCTGTCTTTTCTAAGTTCATGCATTCGTAGTGCTTAAAGGTATTGCACAGAATGCAGTTTAAGCCCGAGGTCTGGTCTGCTTCGTTTTTGCAATCGCAAAGTTGATATGCGGCACATTCCATTACCCATAATCCGGCTTTATTCAATTTTCTGATTTTCCCGCAATTTACACATTTCTTCGTATGTTTTGCCATTTTCTCCTTTATTTTCCTCTTTTCGCTTCTCAAATTTCTTTCGATAACTCGACCTTCGTTTTTATGGCACTGACCTTTTTCTATCTTAGGCCTAGTGTACAATCTCAGAGCTGTTTTTTCCGTTCGAAGTGTTTTAAATTTATATTTCAATATGATGTGTTTTCGTTGTGCAAGCTATATGCCACCGGCTTTCATTTAATAATTTATTATCGCGAATACACTGGTATAAGATAGAATTTACGGTTGAACTTATAAACACTAGTTATTTCGATATTACACAGAGCGGAAACAAAAACGTCCGTACACCTCGAGGTGTGTGTGTAAGAAAACCTACTACTATGCATAATTATAGGGAGGAGTTTAAATTTTATCTTTCGGCAAATTTTTTTCGGCACAGTATAGACTTTAAAAAATTTAATCAAAGACATTGATGGCTCGGTGACAGCTTGTACATTGATTAAATTCTTTCGGTTGACAGGCCTTCATTTAAACTTCTAAACTGTTTAAATTTTGTTTGGACAAGCAAATATGAACTGAGCTTAAAATTCATAGGCCCAACCTCATAACTCTGGAAATCTAAATTGTTGTGTGTGATTCAGTGGTTATTCGGGCTTCTTGATTTTATTTAAAAAAAAAAAGGCTTTCCTTTACTAAAACTATTCTATGGTGTAATTTTAAAACTGGAGCTTTTTCATATACTGCTACACTTTTTCATCAGGATATTTACAAGAATCGCAAACTGTTTAATGAGAGAGTGTTCGATGTGGCTTCAAAGGACCTTCTTGGCATGGGAGTAACTGTTCTTTCTTACACAATCAAGGACTTGAGCGATGATGAGGTAAGTTATTGAAACTTAAAAAAATATATATTGTCTTTACTGTATTTCTATTTGGAGTTGTGAGGCGATCAGAAAGTGACATACTCCAACTGTGGTTTCATCGTACCGGGATTACTGTACAAGGTTTGGAAATCTAGCGCATGAATTAACGTAAGTGAATGAGTATTCAGTAATAAAACGACATATTCTTAATTCTATCACGAATTTTTTCCCATTTTTTGAAATGTATGTTTGAACTTTACATTTTTCTCTGGCATCGAATTTATAGTAGGACATTTTTTATTTGAGCGTTCCATGCCTCTATCAGTTGGGGAGCCGCTCGGCATTGCTGTGACTTCCTTGAGCCATGGGTTCAAACTCCAGTGCTGCCCAGAGGTGGACGGTTGTCTTTTCTGTATTTTACGTCGCGGCGAGGCAGCGGGCTGGCCACCTCCCACTTAATAGACTCTAGCTAAGGTAGCCCTGTTTGGGCCCCTAATTCCCACTTCCTGGGAACATGGGACATTGGATGTTACCTTACATATATTCCGTCATGAAAAACCACTTCACATAATTAATACGACCTACGTAGTACCTTTTCATACCTTTTCATACCTTTTCATACCTTTTCATACCTTTTCATAAAATCTAATATTCAAAATTGATTCGCATATAAATTTTTTCTCCGGAAAAAACTATTTGAATATTTGCTTCTCTTTCAGGGTTACCTGAAAGCACTTGGAATGGCGCGAACTGCTCAGGTTATGAGGGACGCTCGTATAGGCGAAGCTAAGGCCAAGATGGAGGCGAGTATCCGGCAGGTGCAGGCTAACGAGGAACTGGCAAAGAATCAGTACGCAAACAAGATTGAGGTAGCAATGGCGGAGAAGACGTTCTTGCAACAGAAGGCGGTATTCGACCAGGAGGTCAACACAGAGGTAATAATCCCGTTATTTATTGAAAAAAGTCTTTGTTGTCTGTTATAAATATGTAAATAATTTGAAGTTCCACAAATTTTACTGTTACTGACACCTATTTTTAATGTATAGTCGTATAAAAAAATGTGAGCAACCAATATATATAATTTTATATCTTTCTGCTCTCTGGTCAGTAGTATCTTAACATTTAGTTAGGCAGAAGTTGTGTCTGCTTATTTGCAGTTTCAGTACTGCACCATGACCATGACATCACGAGGGTAATTTACGCATGTGAAAGGAAAATTGTTTTGCAACATTGCAGTGATGCCAAAAGGGAAAATTTTTGTCGGGAAATTTTTGGAAAAATGACATTACGAGGGTATGAGGGTAACGCAATAAAAGTAATCACCATATTTCTTGTACAACAATGTCAGCGCACAGTGCCTCACCCCCCACCCCCACCCCAACCCCACCTACAAAGGCGCTTCGCTCGTTGACTTTGTTACGCTTTGTATCCTTACGAGACTCTTTGTACAGGGTGAGTCAAAAGTCTAGAGACATAGGAACTATGCTTTTCAATGCAAATATATATGTATATTTGCATTGAAAAGCATAGTTCCTGTTTCCAGACTTTTGATTGGTTATGTATATATAATATATATATATATATATATATATATATATATATATATATATATATTGACTTGACTTGACTTGACTTATGTCCCTTCTGAGGTTTCAGGTAGGGTCCCATCTGATAAGTTCGGTATTGCCTCCACTCGTCTCGATCCCTCGCCAGATCCACCAGCTCTCTGGTCGTTAAACCTTCATTAACCTCGCCGAACCCCAACAGCCATGTCCGTCTCGGTCGTTCTCTCGGGCGGTTTCCGTGTACTCGTCCATGCAGCGTCAATCTTGGCCATCTCTCCGCCTCCATCCTCTCAACATGCATGTACCATCTCCTCTGTGCATCGTGCACTCTCTCCACTATATTCCGTTCCACTCCAGCCATTTCCCTCACTCTCTGGTTTGTCACCCTATCCTCCCATCTTATATTCAGTATTCTCCTCAGACAGTGCATCTCGAATGCCAATAGTTTCTTCTCTTCTCTCTTTTTCATTACCCACCATTCTGATCCATATAAGGTTGCGGGTATCACTATTGTTTTCAGCAGTTGCAGTTTAAGTTTTCGCGTGATGTTTCGGTCTTTCCATACCTTTGTCAACCTTCTGAAGGTAACGTACCCAAGTCCAACTCTATCACTCACCATCTTGAATGTATCTCTGTCTTCCGTGAACCGTACTCCCAAGTATTTGAACGAGTCCACTTGTTCTATCGCTCCTGATGACAACCTTACCTGAATAGCTTCTCTTCTTATCTTCATTGACTTTGTTTTATTTTTGTTAATAGTCATCTTATACTTTGTACACGATGTTTCCAATCTGTCCACCATTTCCTGTAGTTGCTCCACCGATTCCCCCATCAGCACGATGTCGTCTGCGTATCTCAGGTTATTGATTCTCTTTCCTCCAATCTCCACACCGCAATCAAATCCCTCAAGGTACAAGTTGAATAAGAGAGGCGAGAGGGGGCACCCCTGAATCACCCCGCTTTCCGTTCTAAAGCTTTCTGTCACTATTGTTCCCTTCCTCATCACTGCTTGTGTCGACTCATTCAATCTTCTGATCAGTTGGCTCACACCATCGTCCAGTCCATAAAACTCCAGCACTGCCGTCAGTGTCTCTCTCCAAACCGAATCAAAAGCCTGTTGAAAATCCACAAACACGCAATATATATCCCTGTCCAGTGTCCATCTCCCACATCTTCTCCGTGATCTGCGAAAACGTGAACACCTGATCAATCGTCCCTCTACCCGGTCTAAAACCTGCCTGTTCTTCTGTTAGGATTGCCTCTTCTCTGTTGCTAATTCTCTTCTGCAGTATCTTGGCTAGCACCTTGTATGAGTGAGGCAGCAGGCTGATGGGGCGGTAATTCCCACAAACTGTTACATCGCCCTTTTTATGGATCGGTACTACCACTGCCTGTCGCCATTCTTCGGGTGTAACTCCCTCTTCCAGTGCTTTCTGGCACAGCTTCAGCAACCATCCTACAACTGCCTCCCCACCAGCCTCCAACAATTCCTGCGTCACCCCATATATAATATATATATACCATAACCAATCAAAAGTCTGGAAACATATATATATATACACTGTGTGTGTATATATATATATATATATATATATATATATATATATATATATAATATACAGTATGTCCCACAAAAAAGTACACCCAACTTTAGATTGTACTAACTCCTCCAAAAATTGAGATATTTTGGATCTGTTTGATTTAATACAGCAAATTATTCTTTGTTAACGTTCAAATTTATTCATGTTTAAACGAATTAGTGTTTAAGCATCTGCTTTTAACTGAAGGGTACAACAAAATGGGTTGCGCAAAATTGGTCAATGAAAAAATAATGTGTGTGCTATCGATGTAATGAAAAGACAAATACATAATAATAGATACTTTAACAATTTTAATAAGATACAAAGCAGATTTTTCTTTATTCCTTATTACAAAAGTTATGCTTAGTTTCGTTTTCTTTCAACATGACCGCCATTCCTATCGATACAAATCTGGAGTCGAGCTCTCATCTTCCCCATCACTCTTTTGATAAGATCTGGATTGTCTTTTAACAAGTTGATTTCAGCTGTGATGCGAATCCTCAAATCATCTAAATTGATAGGTTGTGATGCAAATACTCTATTTTTCAAATGAGCTCCTGCTCAGAGGAGAGTTATGTGAAGGAACGCTTGCAGGAAGTCTTCCACCAAAGAGTAATTGCTACAGGCCATGACATTGAATGGCCTCCCAGAAGCCCTGACTTGATCCCGTGTGATTACTTTTTATGGGGTCATTTGAAAAATAGAGTATTTGCATCACAACCTATCAATTTAGATGATTTGAGGACTCGCATCACAGCTGAAATCAACTTGTTAAAAGACAATCCAGATCTTATCAAAAGAGTGATGGGAAGATAGAGCTCGACTCCAGATTTGTATCGATAGGAATGGCGGTCATGTTGAAAGAAAATGAAACTAAGCATAACTTTTGTAATAAGGAATAAAGAAAAATCTGCTTTGTATCTTATTAAAATTATGTTAAAGTATCTATTATTACGTATTTGTGTTTTCATTACATCGATAGCACACACATTATTTTTTCACTGACCAATTTTGCGCAATCCATTTTGTTGTACCCTTCAGTTAAAAGCAGATGCTTAAACACTAATTCGTTTAAACATGAATAAATTTGAACGTTAACAAAGAATAATTTGCTATATTAAATCAAACAAACAGATCCAAAATATATCAATTTTTGGAGGAGTTAGTACAATCTAAAGTTGGGTGTACTTTTTTGTGGGACATACTGTGTGTGTGTATATATATAATATATATATATATATAATATATATATATATATATATATATATATTACACGTGTGTGTGTGTGTTTCAGGAGGAAAGGTCAATACTTCGGGAGGTGATAGTATCGGTCATTGTGAGAAAAAAAGTTCATATGAACATGTCTAATTCTGAATGGTTACGGAGATAGAGCTGTTTGAATCTACATATACAAAAGCATTGTTAATGGTAATCAAGGAAGAGAAACCAATTACTGTTTCTAACATTTAATGTTTAAACATTGGCATTTTGAATGGTATCAGATACAGAAATGACAAATTTGTTCCAGTTTACAATACGTTTTCGAAAATCCCATCGTCAACCTCAATGCAATTTGCAACTCGTGTGCGAAGATCGCGTGTTGTTCGTCTGAGTTGACCTTGACGTTCCTTTATGCGGGCAGCAGCATCCAAAATGCGCGCGAGCAATTCGTCTCGTGTATCTACCTTTCTTTTGTAAACTTAGACTTTTTAGCCACCCCCACAAACAATAATCTAACGGAGAGAGGTCTGGAGACCTTGGTGGCCATTGAATGGGACCACCGCGGCCGATCCATCGACCAGGGAAAGTTTGATTTAGGTATTGCATCACCAGACGGGTAGAATGTGGAGGAGCTCCGTCATGCTGAAAGTACATACCAGCGCGTGTAGCCAAAGGAACATCCTCCAATAGTCCTGGCAATTCATTTTGCAGAAATTCTAGGTAACTTTGTCCTGTAAGACGATTCTCTAAAGTAACAGGGCCAATCAGCTGATCATCGATGATACCGCACCACACATTGGCAGAGAAGCGATGTTGAAAATTTGTTTCCACAGTGGCATTTGGATTTTCGTCTGACCACCGATGAGAGTTACGAGTGTTGTTGATACCGTCACGGGTGAAAGTAGCTTCATCGGTGAACAGTATTAATCGAAACAATCGGCGATTAGCATTTACCCAATGACAAAATTCCAGTCGTATGGCAGCGTCTCCTGGTTGAAGGTGTTGTACACGCTGTACATGATATGGATGCAAGCCTTCCTCACGTAATGTTCCCCATACTCTTGTGTGTGGTACACCGAGACGTGTAGAAATTCTTCGTGAGCTAGTAGTAGGACTACGCTCTACCAACTGAAGAATGTTTCCACTTCATCCACATCTTGTTGACCTTCACGTTCAGATAAAACACGAGCGCTGGGAAGTGTACCAATCCCACACAATGTGTTGAAAACCCTGGCAAACACACTTCGACCGGGAATTCTGCGGTTCGGAAACCGTCGACGGTATTCTGCAACAGCAGCTGTTGCACTTCCATCGCCTAAACCGTAGACATACACCATATCTGCATATTCGGCATGTGTGAAGGTGTGTGGCATTCTTAACACTGCTTCAAACACCAAACAATGTCACTCAGAACAGTCAGCTGTCGATTGGCTTATGTTACATGGTTCAATGTTATGGGGGAGGAAGAGCTGCGCACGCATCAGATTCAAACAGCTCTATCTCCGTAACCATTCAGAATTAGACACATGTTCATATGAACTTTTTTTCTCACAATGACCGATACTATCACCTCGCGAAGTATTGACCTTTCCTCCTGAAACACTATATATATATATATATATATATATATATATATATTATAATATATACACACACACA
>JAJOZX010001429.1:800000-906480 GCA_023014485.1 Bathynomus jamesi | reverse complement strand
AAATTTGGTGAAACTCGCGTTGGCCCTTTGTTACCACGAGTATAGAAAAATGTTCTAACTAAAGTTTGGCTTTGTAATTTCGAATTCATACTAATAAGATAAGAGAATATAGGGGCGTTATTTTTCGTAAGGTTTAGGTACTCGTACTTATAAATAGCACTTTGCAAATTTTCAGATCCGAAACCTTCCAGCTTCGTTGTACAAGCCCCATGGATTAGGATATTCATGCATTTTAAAGAGAGACATATTTGTACCTCGCATATCTTCCATTGTCGACTTAATATACGAGTATTTATCTGTCTATTTTTTTAAACAAGTTTTTATTTAAATTTACTAATAAATTTTAAGGCCTTCAGATTAAGAACTGTAACAACAATAAAAAGAATTTAAAAGTGAACGATTGTGCCTTGTGTTGGATTTGTAGTATTTCGATAAATGTGCCATTATTTAAATACTGTAATAAATAATGAATGAAGACGGCCACAAACTCCCGGATTATTATTATTATTATATTATTATTATTATTATTATTATTATTATTATTATTATTATTATTATTATTATTATTATTATTATTACCACCAACATTGGGAGTCGAACCACTTAAACGTCTTCATTACACTTAAAGAGAAACGGTGTTACCGATTGAGTTTCAGCCGCTGGTATTAGTCGAGTTATTAAACTTTAGAATGATTTCACTAAAATTTTGTGTTCCGATTACCCGAGGTCGTTTCCCTGTGATTGTTGCCTCTTGTGCCAATTTAGTACTAAGCCATTGGTACCCTCGATAAAATTTACTTTTACCTATGGCTTGTAACAAAATTTGCGCATTGAAAGATAGCATCTTCATCAAAAGTTACTATTGCGCAGTACCACGTATTTAATATCTTTTGATATACAAGGTAGTTCAGAAGTCCTGCCTTTTTTAGTGAATAATTGACAATGTTTAATTAAAGGAGGTTTTCAAACTGATCATTGTATTTCACTGCACAATCTAATGCAAGTACGTAAACTGTTGCACATATGTGCAGTTAGTGCCTGCAATAATATTGTTGCACAGAGTACTGATATTGTTCTTAATCTTCGTGTTCTTGGACGATTTTTATACACTATTTTTGAGATAACCCCACAAAAAGAAGTCGGGTGGAGTCAATTCCGGGGAATGTGGTGCCATTCAATCGGGGCCCTTCTACCTATCGACCTATGAGGTATGGTCTCGTTCAACCAATTCCGAACATTTGTAGCGAAATATGGTGGAGCACCATCATGTTGGAAGTAGTTAATTCGTTTCAGAAGCTTAAATCATGAACGTATGGGTCGATTGTGTTCTGTGGCAGAATCAAATAAGCGTTTCCAGTCACATTCCCATCGATGAATATTGGTTCTATGACTTCGAATTCATGAATACCGCACCAGACGTTTAGTTTAGGATTCGTTTGGAAATGTCCTTAAATTGCATGACGTGGTTTTTCATCTACCCAATACACACTGTTATATCTATTGACGTGTCCATTAACGTGGAATGAAGCTTCATCACTGAAGAAAATTGATTGTGGTTAAGTTGGCTTTGTGGCAAGTGGTGGTTGAAATCATTCGCAGATTCGAGTCTTCTGTCGCAATCGTCTCAGTGTAGTTCCTCCACAAAGGTAACTTTGTATAGTGGAACTTGTTCCTTTTAAGTGTTTTTAAGAACACATGCGAAATGTTAGGCTTGAGCACTTCCTATTTGAATGTTTTTGACTTGCTATTACACTTTCTGACATTTCTCCACTTGTGCTTCATCACGGCCTACCACTTCTCTGTCTTCTACGCTTCCTGTTTCTTTTAGTGTTAAAGGAGACTTCCGACAGTTCCCTAATCAGCTTGTGGTTTTTCTGGATGTCTGTTGTGAAATTCTGCAGCCGCCATCCTCTGACTGAGACCCTCAACGTGTAGGAGAACTAATTCCACCTTTTCTTGGGGAGTGTACTGTTGTATGTTGTTGTTCTGCCATTTGTAAATTTTAAGGCCTTGACACTGTAAACAGAACAGAAAACCTGGAGTTAAGCTAATACTACATAGAATATATTCCAGCAATATCCCCCTATGAGGCAGGACTTTTGGGCCACGCTATATATACACAGGGCGTTATCATATTGTTCATAAATTAGTATACATATTCAGGACGTCAAATGAACAGAAAAGTTCCTATGAACATAAATCCACAATTGCTTCGTTTCCAAGATACATTGCTTTTTTGCCGAGGATGATCCAATTAAAATGAAAATCATTAAAGTTTATCAAAGTTTATTTACAGCAAGTGCTCAAAATGGTTTCCCTGCATCACCGTACATGCTTCAACGCGTCGTTGAAAATTTTGCCGCATACGTTTGAAAACACCTACATGATTGCGTATTGTTTCTGAACAATTTTAAGCACGTTGCCACAATTCATCGATGTTATTAACTTCTCTTGCATAAACAGGATTTTTTTTAACCCCCTCGTACTCTTTCGACGTAGGTTCCGTCGTTAAGCCTGCCCGAGTCGAGGCTACCCTATCCGCTCGCGCTGAGCCCACACGCAGCGCACCCTCCCGTCACCGCTCTAGCGCGCGCCCAAAAATGTTCAATAACACCTCATTTTCTTTTCCCCCACAATATTTTTAAGACACTCTTTGTGTCTATTTATTGAATATAATAGTTTATCTAAATCCCACAATAAAAAAAACGTGAAATAACAAGTTTTTCTCTCGGTAATTGTGACACGAAGAATGAAAAACGATGTCATGTCTTACCACTATACTAAAATATATAATAAATATTATATTATAGACAACCACTTATCAGTGTAATATAAACAAGTAAGTAACATAGCAAATATATTTTTCTATTTCACGGCAAAAGGAAGACACAAGACATGGTATGACACTGTTGTTTCTGTCTCTCTGCCTGTCTTCATGCATCTCAAAAATTTAAAGCAAACACAATAATTGTATACCTTAACACTAAAAACATGAAGCAACATACTGTTTGTCACTTTGTCACTGTTGTCTGTTTGTCTATCGTCCGTCTTTGTACATCTCAAAGGATTTACTAGACAAATATATTATAAAGCAAACGGTAAAATTTTATACCTTACACCAAAAACATGAAGCAGCATACTGTAGTCATATGCCGCCATATGCATCGCTAAGAGCGTTTTTTCGTCGTTAAAACTACTCTACCCACTGCTGACCAAAATAAACAATATCGTCCTGTTAACTAACGACGCAACCTGCGTCGAAAGAGCAGGAGAGGGTGAAATTTGCACAATTGCCCAGAATTCGAGAGTTAAATAACCCCACAAGAAAAAGTATATTGCATTTAGGTCCGGAGACCTGGGTGGCCAAGTGACGGGACCATGCCGCCCATGCATGTACTGTGATGCAGGGAAACCATTTTGAGCACTTGCAGTAAATAAACTTTGATAAACTTTAATGATTTTCATTTTAATTGGATCATCCTCGGCAAAAAAGCAATGTATCTCGGAAACGAAGCGATTGCGGAACGTTTTTGCTCACTTTGACGTTCTGAATATGTATACTAATTTATGAAACTATATATATATATATATATATATATATATATTTTTTTTTTTTTTTTTTTTTTTTTTTAGTTCGGGAAGAACCGATTCGCCTCTATTTAAAGGGCATATCTCAGCGGAAAAACAAAGAAAAGTGAGAGGAAAGACAGAGGAAAAAGAAAGGGTGGAGGGGACAGTCGAAGTGGAAAAAGACCAAGGACTGCAGGGTCGAGCCCCACCATCCTTGGGTGCTAGGGCCGGGAGGGCGCACGTGAAACCTCCAGGAACAAGCACGTACAAACGAGCACAAAGAGCACTCAAGAGCACGAGCTTAGAACCCCCTTGCGGGGCTATATATATATATATATATATATATATATATATATATATATATATATACACTGTGTATATATATTTATTTATTTTATTCCTTTGCTTTGTCCGGAGCGATAGGGCGCGTCCTCTGGCGAATGTGGGAATGCATCTTTCTTCGGTGTAAGGGCTTTCTCTGCCCTCGTGGACCATTGGACCCGTTTGGGGACCCGGCTGATCTGCTTCTATTTATTTCTTTCTCCTTTCACCCATTCTTTCTGGCTTCTCTCTTCTTTTTGGCGTTGTTTTTTGGACCTTGATTTTGACCCCTTCCTAGACCCTTGGGTGTGGAGGTGGTTGCCCTGCACCCTTGTCGCTTTTCAACCAAACCTAAGCCCTGTCCCTGCCACCTTTCACCGCGCGTTGGATGAGAGTAGCCGCCTTTCAAGCACAGGGACTGGGTACGGGTGTATCTCCCCTGCGTGACATCTATTTGCGGTGGGACCAAGTGTGCCCATGATTCGCCTTTTCCTTGTTGGAGTCGGTGGTGGCTGGATGTGCGCGGGGGATGAAGTTCTCTTTTTGTTCGCTATGGATACTTCTCCCTCTCGGCTTACGACTACTGCTTCTCATTCTCGAACTACTACTACTCTCAACACTCGGGTGGTGGGCAACCAGGCCCTCGAGTCCTCTACCACTGGAAGACCGCAACCTGATGAGGTTGACCCCCCCTGTGGAAGCGGAACGCTTGCACTCTTCTTTTCCGTTGCCGACCACAGTCCGTCCCTCGAATATGCCCTTGGACCTACACTCTGGAGCAGGGGTCTCGCCCCAGCCCACCTCAGCCACCTTCGGGCAAGTCAAGTTCCACCCAGGACTTGCCCCCAAAACCCGGCTTCTTGCTCTCCCCATATGCCCCACTCACCCGCCGTCAGCCCACCTCCCCACGGAGAGAGCCCCGCGGCGGACGGGGGAGCCGGCATTCACGGCCATCCTATCGACCGTTGAATATCCCAGTCCACTTCGACTCTACAGCCTTCCTCTCCCTTTCAAGTATCCAAAAATTCCTGGTGATCCGGCCTACATCTGGGTCCCTTCCGACCAACTCTGAACGGACGTTCCAGGCGATCCGAACCCACAGCAACTCCAGCCGCTATGACGTACGCACACAGAGGGATGGCTCCCTCCTCATAAAATCACGCTCAGCCGCAGAGACAAAAGCCCTACTCTCCGTCACTGAGGTCCTTGGATGTTCGATGTCCGTTTCCCCACACTCTCGCCTGAACCAGAGTCAGGGCACTATTTACGCCACCCGCCTATTGTCGATCACAGTAAATGAGCTCCTGGAGGACCACGCACCCAAATGAGTCACTAAGATTTATCGCTTCACATCCCGACAAGGAGGCACCCCCTCTCCCACCCTACGTCTGCTCCTTACTTTCAATACCTTAATCCCCCCCTCCCCGACCGCATTGTATCGGGTATGGGAGACCGCGCGTCATGCGAGTTTTCTGTCCGCCCATACATCCCAGACCCGACCCGTTGCTTTAAATGCAACAAGTTTGGACACGTTAGTTCCGTTTGGCGGCAGCCGCATCAACTGTGTGTTCACTGTGGACAACTCGCTCACCCTGATAGGTGCCCCAACACACCCAAATGCTCCAACTGTGAAGGCGCACATCCCTCTTCATCCCGCGAATGCCTTTTCTTCAAGTTCGAGGAGGAGGTCCGAGGCCTGCAAACAACGGACTTCCTTAGCCCCCGTGAGACACGAGACAGGGTGCGGAGTCGGGAGGTGAGGCCGGGGGTGTCTTACGCCGCTGCTCTCGGCTCTATCATCTCGGCACGCCGCCCTGGCCTGCCGCCGAAACCCCCCTCGGCCACTGCCCCCTGTCCCCCCCAAAGGAAATCCTCGCAGGACCCGTCGGTCTCCTGTCCCTCCACCATCCCTCCTCTTCCCGCA
This sequence comes from Bathynomus jamesi, assembly GCA_023014485.1. Classification (NCBI taxonomy): domain Eukaryota; kingdom Metazoa; phylum Arthropoda; class Malacostraca; order Isopoda; family Cirolanidae; genus Bathynomus; species Bathynomus jamesi. The sequence continues at coordinate 900,665 of JAJOZX010001429.1, read as the reverse complement.
CCTCACCTGCCACGAACCCCCCAGGAGTCTGGGACCAGGACACCCAGGCCCCATCCACCTCAAACCCTGCCTTCCCAGTACTCTCTGCACACGCCCGAACCTACCGCCCGGAGCAAGCAGTCGAGGCGGAGACGCCAGAGCGAGTCGCCAGACCCTCCGGCCTTTCAATCACCCCAACTTACGGACATATAAACACAAACTAGACAACTCCATAGGCGACACCTGCCACCTGTGCCAGGACACACCACAAACAATTGAACACATTATGACAGACTGTGTACCGCTCTAGCACAACAACGAACACAACACAACATCACTAGTGCGCTGAACCTCTGGTCCACTTCGGAGAGGGCGATCGGTTACCTGCATGCCGCCGGCTTGCTCGATCAGGGTGGGCTGATCGGCTAAACAACAACAACAACAACAACAACAACCAACACAGTCTGGACTTTTTAATAATTCGCGATAATGTTCATTGTCATCGATTTCATCTGGTGGTGTTGCCCACACTCGATCATTTTGGTAGTTAGGCCGACGTGTTACGTAAACAAAAAATTCATCGGAGACAGCTAAATGCATGAAATCATCCACATCCCAATCTTGAAGATAATGGGCAAACCACATTCTGTCATCGATGTTAAGTTGAGTTTTTCTTGGCTTTGGAAGTTCATGCCAGGGCTTTAAACCTTGCCTATGACGGTACAGTCGAATGATCTCACCACTGACGATGTTTCCTCTCAACACTTCGATCTCTCTAGAAAGTTTAGCACAGCTGTTTTTCCGCTGACGCGTACAGCTTTCAATGATGTCCTTTGTTTCCTGAGAGAGTGGCAAATTTGGGCGCCCCGATTTGGTTGTATCCATTTCACATTCATCCAAAGTTTTATTCCAATTTCTTTTGACGAAGTCCTCACTTCTTCGAAACTTTTTGGCAACCCATGAATATAAAGGTGGCTCCAGCATCACGAGTTTCCCGAAATGTTATTGCTCGTATGCGATCTATCACACGTTGCCTCTCCGAATCACCAATTAATTGAGAAGCCATTATATTATCACTTTATCAGCTAGAGTAATTTTAATACCAGCAATAAAGAATTTTATATATTTTATAATCACTACTAAAAACTATTTTGATATAAGTAAACATGTAAGCTGCAAATGGGGGGGGGGGGGGCTAAGGTTTTTTGGAACCCCTTAGAAGAAGACCCACAACCCTTCCTCTTCTCTCTGTCACATTATACGGCAGTCTTCTTGAGGTGGTACCCTCCACGCGTTTTCTGGGCATGACCCAAGACCAACGGCTCATTTGAGTTCCCCATCTCAAGCACCTAAAGCAGTCCCTTCGACGCCCCCTCACTCTCCTGGATCACCTCTCCCACACCACATGAGGTGCAGATCGACGCTCTCTTCTTCGCCTTTACGAGATCTTTAATTGCCGATGCTTCTGCCAATTTAGATAGCACAGCTTGTTCCCTAATGCCCTCTTTGCCAAATTTATCACGCAATATTAGAAGTTGGAGGCAAAAAAATAAACAAGCTCCCCCCATCCCTAAAGCAAGAAGTGGTTATGTAATTCCTGATGAGTACAAATTTCATGAAAATGGTGAAATTTTCGTATTATTTGATAGTGGAGAACATGATGCTGACAGAATTTGTGTTTGGCACAGAATCTGGTTTAGACGATTTGGTGAATCATAAGGATTGGGCATGTGATGGAACATTTAAATGTAGTCCAGATATATACTACCAGTTATATACGTTGCACATAGTAATAAGAAATAGTAGCATTCCTCGTCTATTTGCTTTACTTCCGGGGAAATCTGAAGAGACTTACAGCAAACTTTTTCATATTTTAAAGGGTTTACGTTCATCATTAACTCCCGAAACCTTGATGATCGACTTTGAGAAAGCAAGTATCAGCGCATTCTCCAACGTATTTCCAAATGCAACTATAACCGCATGTTTATTTCACATGGCAAAAAATATTTACCGCAAAGTCATTGATATCGGACAAAAGTTGCGCTATCAAACTGAAACTGAATTTAACACAAAAATTAAATGCTTCACAGCGCTAGCATTTCTTCCAGTTAGCGACGTTATTGACGGATTTATCGAGCTAACAGATGACGATGATTTTCCCCAAGAGTTGGTATCTTAATTTGAAACCCACTATATTGGAGGAGAAAGAGGCCGAGGCCCTCGAAGACGCAGAATAGAACCCACATTTCCTATTGAACTGTAGAATGTCTACGAATGAACGTGTAATGGTATGCCGCGAACGAACAACAGTGTAGAAGGCTTTCACAACGCAATACAAAGCTCTGTTATTAATATGCATCCCAGTATTTGGAAACTCATATTTATTTTAATGAAGGAAGATATGTTAGCGAAAAAGTAGTAGTGCGACGTCGAACGAGGAGATGAACCAACCAGAAAAAAAGCGTATAAAAATATTAGTACGCGACTTCATAATCAAGTACTAAGGTACAATCCAGAGCAAAAACTGCATTTTTTGCACACCATAGCTATGAACTTGCACACTTTTTAATTTAAAAATATTTTGTTTTTCCGATTTCTTTACTTTTAACGTATCAATAAACTATTTTTAATTGCCTTTAAATCTTTTTTTTTTTAATCTGCTCTTTTTATTCTTACGACGAATTTTTTTGCGGCGAAAAATCCTACGGCGAAAATACCGGACACGGAAGGGAGGAGGCTAGTTGACTTTGCTGATGAGAACTTCCTCACTCAGTGGGTCAACGAGCCTACACGAGGCGAAAGCGTTCTAGACTTAGTATTCACGACCGAAGACAACCTCGTCACTGGCCTCACCGTTGACGAATCATTGGGCGGGAGTGATCACGGTCTTATTAGGTTCTGTGTGTGCGTCCCTCGGGTGAAGCGTAGTAACTCGAGAGGCAGTAAGCTCGATCTCCGGCGGGCGAACTTTGTTAGCCTCAGGGATAGCGTAGGAGGGATGGGGTTAGAGGTTGGCGGCGATGTTGAGGGAGTGTGGAGTGCATTCCGGGACGAGTTTATGGTGCTGCAGTCTGCTGCCATACCCTCAAAACCGGTCACCCCTGCTTCAACGCAGCCTAAGTGGTTCAATCGTGACATCGCTTCGGCTATCCGAAGTAGGAAAGTAGCGTATAGGAGGGCGAAGGCCAATCGTTCCCACGAGAACACTGAAGCGTATGTCCGCCTGTGTAGGGAAGTGAAGGCGAAGGTTAGGCTTAATGAGTACTTTGCGGGAGTGTTCACCAGGGAGGATACCCGCGTCATCCCCGAGCCAGGCGTGAGGCACGAAGGTGCTTGCCTGGATAATGTTAGATATACCGCGACAGTCGTTGCCTCTAGAATAGACAAACTGAGCGCGTTTAAGGCTCCTCGGCCAGACCAGTTTCTCCCCAGAGTGTTGCGAGAAGTGCGCGACCAGGTGGCTCCCCACCTGGCTACAGTCTTCAACAAAATCGTTGGAGATGGGCCAGGTGCCTGGTGACTGGAGGGAAAGCCAACTGACCCCTATCTTTAAGAAAGGGGATCACGAAAGTCCAGGGAACTATCGTCCATTAGTCTCACTTCAGTTGTAGGTAAATTATTAGAAGGGATAATAGCAGATAGGATCGTTGACCATTTGGATTCCTACAAGCTGCTTGGGGGACTCCCAACATGGGTTTAGACGGCATAGGTCGTGTCTCACCAACTTGCTCGAGTTTTTCCACGTCATGTTGAGTGAGTACGATAAGAGTAGGGCGATTGATATACTTTCTCGACTTTCAGAAAGCCTTTGATAAGGTACCTCACCGCCGGCTAATAGCGAAAGTGCGCGCGCTGGGTATCGGTGGGGAAATAGGTAGGTGGATTGAAAACTGGCTGAGGATCGCCAAATCCGCTGATGACACCAAGCTTGGGGCCAATGTTGGGACGCCCGAAGTGATCGAGGAACTGCGTGCGGACGTAGGTAGGATAGGAGAGTGGTCCGAAAAATGGAAAATGCCGTTTAACTTGGGTAAATGCAAAATGATGCACATTGGCTACGCCAATCCCAAGTCGGACTACTCGATGTTGGGTAGTAATATCGAGGTGACTGATTTAGAAAAGGACTTGGGTGTGCTAATTAGCAGCGATCTTAAGTTTACGAAACAGTGTGTAGAAGTGGAAAAGAAAGCCCAGAAACTATTGGGTTATATCAGGAGGCAATTTCAGTTTCGGAACAAGGAGATTGTGCTCTCACTGTACAATTCCCTTGTTCGGCCGCACCTGGAGTATGCTGTGCAGTTCTGGTCGCCCACACTCAGGAAAGATATTGAGAGGCTGGAGCGAGTGCAGGCGAGGGCCACAAAGTTAATCCCTTCCGTTAGGCATATGGGCTACAATCGACGGTTACGCGCCCTGAACTTGTTTTCGCTTGAAACTCGGAGGCTGCGCGGTCAACTGATCGAGGTTTTCAAGCTCTTACGCGGGTTCAACGATGTCGATTTTAGAAGTATGTTTAGTTTAAATGATAACCCAACTCGCAACAATGGTTGGAAGTTGGATTTGAAACGGTTTAGGACTAGTGTGTGTGGGAATTACTTTACGTATAAGATCTGTGACACATGGAACAGGTTACCTTCGGAAGTTGTGAACAGTTCCTCTGTGGATCAGTTCAAGAAAAGGGTAGACGAAATCTTGCACACTGTTTGAGTGTGTAAAGACATTTAGGACCTCAGTCTGCGGAAATTTCTTTTCCTATAAAATAGTTAATATCTGGAACCAACTTCCCTCAGAGGTTGTTTCCAGTCAAAGTGTAAATGTGTTTAAAAATAGGCTAGACAAAGTACTGAATACTCTCATAGTTCAAGACTAAAACAAGAAAACTCTGCAGGAGATCGCTTGCACGGTGTCTGTGAGCAAGCTAAATATAGAGCTATTTATATATTCTCCACTTTCCTGTAAAATTTCCTTGGCTACTTTTCCAGGGTCAAGGTATTTTCTTCAACCTTTTTCCGTACCTGCCTCTGGCAGGGAGGGAGCGGAGGGTGGGGAGAGAGCCTTCTACTTTTCTATCCAGTTTTCTACTACTGCTAGGATAGTTGAAAGAAAAATAAACTTTTACAAAATTTTCCCTGGCACCCGTTGCCATTGGTACCTCCTCGGTATGGGCCGCAAGGCCTTTTGAGGTACTTCTTTTCCTTGTAACTCTCTCTCTCTGTATTTTTTACGCTGCTCCTTCTCCACCGTTTCTCTTCCCCCATTTCCTCGCGTTCTCTCCATATTCTAGTATTGGCGCGATATGACCTCGGCAGTCGAAACGCCGGTGAGGCACTGCTATTCATTCAATTCATTTCAATTTTCTTTCTTGTAACGTGAAGAAAGTAGGAAATCCTTTCTGCCAGAATACTACCCTCTCAAAGGCAAAACTTTTTACATTTTCTAATTCCGCTTACCCTATACCTTTTTGAATGTTTCTTTATTCCATTTTTCTCTCTTCTTTTAATCCTTTGTCGCAATTTCTTTCTCGTAACAACATTACTAAGATATACGACTGTTTGCACCTCTTGTGTTTGGATTGTTCTCCTATACCTGTCTTTAATGTAGCCGCACAAGAAGTTATCCGTTGAACGTGTAGGCCATAATCCCTTGGAAATTTTGCAATCGTCGAAAATTAATTCCAATTCTGCCATTGTTTGACGAGACGTGTTGCTTGTTGCACCTTCTTATTAGAGCCAGTGGATTTCATCCTCTGAAAGGCAGCCCAAGAACTCGTGTGTTATGTCAGTGTAACTCCCCAACGTAATCGTGTTGTGGATGTTGTTGTCTCACAATCCGACACCCCGAAATGGCACACCACATGTCTGCCTTCTGGGGATGAAGTGCTGTTTCATGAACGAGGGGTGGGTTATGTGTGGACCTATACGGGTGTTTCGTGTATTCGCATAACTAGTGAGGTGAAACTGTCTCATCCGTAAAAAAACATAACATCTAAAATGTCAGGCTGCTGCTTCACAATTTGAGCTGCCTTTCATTGTCTGGTGGGCGCAATATCTGCACCACTTGCAACTTATATTGGTGCGACTTCAATTGTTTCACTACTCACTGCTTTGGCACAACTTCCCGGTGCCATCCTGTTTTCTGTGACAGCTTGCGGATCGATTTGGAAGGACTACGTTTTCCATAACCAAGGTTGATGTTCGTTTGCGCCTTTACTTCATAACATTGCTTTTTTCGGAACCGTTGAATGATTTTCTTCATCCAAGTTTGGTGGGAACGTTTCCTGATCAAAAAAGTTCAGTGAATTCACGCTGGCACTCTTTCAAAGATACAGTTTTCACGTAAGTTTCCTGAACGAGTACACGTTAGTAGTATAGCCGCAAAAGGTTAGCGTGCAGGAATGTTGCAATGTTGCAAGAGATAATAATCAAATGCTGCAAAGGGGGTGGGGGTATGCGACAACTCAATGCTGCAAAGGGGGGTGGGGGGATGCTGCAGGTGCAACAGGGGTCATGAAACTTGGAGGCGGCTTTATCCCCCAAGAGAAAGGAGGAAGAGAGGTGTTCACTTGGCAGGAGCCAAGTGGCCGTTATCTTATAGACTCCTAATCAGGCAGTTAGCTTAGAAGGAGCCAAGGGGGAGGGGTACACCTGAATGGGGGAGAGGGGAGGGATCTTCGGGGGGAAGGAAGGATGACCTCCCCCCAAGGGGTTGCCTTAGCCTAAGAGTGAAAGGATAGACGGAGGAGGACTTTGGGGGGACAAGGTGGGATGTCCTAACCCCCCAAAGGGAAACTAAGCTAAGTCTTAATCTAAGAAGAGAAGGAGAGAGTTCTTTATTCGGCCGAAGTTCGCATCAAACTACCAGCTACGAAGCCAAGCGGGTCTTATATAGATAATGGTTGAGTTGCCAGATACCATTTTTTATTTTAATTGTTCAGGTATACAATTAGGGTGAGTTGCTAGATACCATTTTAATTCGTTAACAAAGCATACAGACTTAAAATCGAAATTGACAATAAGAAAATGATTATTAATTAAATAAATAGAATTTGCCTTCTACTGCACAAAAATAATATAATACGTACAATCGTCAAAATAATAGTTCAGACGAAATACACACACACACACACACACACACACACACACACACACACACACAATTGAACAACTTTCTCCTTACCTTATATATATATATATATATATATATATATATATAGAAAGAATCATATTAACTGTCTATTTAATTTTGTCATTCCTTATAGAAAGAATCATAATAACCGTGTCTATTTAATTTTGTCATTCCTGATATATATATATATATATATATACAGGGTGGGCCGTAAGTTTCCATACATAGGAAAATTTGGATCAGCAGTTTCCAGATGCTTGGATTGGTCGGCGTGGTCCTGTGGAGTGGCCTCCCAGATCCCCAGATCTCACCCCCCTTGATTTCTATCTTTGGGGGCACTTGAAGGCCATGGTGTATCAGGAAAAGATACGAGACATAAATCATCTAAAGGAACGTATCACCAACGCCATTACAAGCATAACGTCAACTGTGCTAATGCGTGTTCATCAACAGTGGGGAACACGTATTGAAATGTGTTTTCAAAACAATGGCAACCATGTAGAGCATATTATATAAATAGAAATGGTTGTCCATAAAAAAATGTTTATTTTTCCTATGTATGGAAACTTACGGCCCACCCTGTATATAAACGGATTTTCACCTTAGTGAATTAAAACAATATTAACATTAAAAAAAATCACTAAATAATTGGCTTAGCAAAAGAAATCGTTCTATTAACATTCTCAAATCTACACACACACACACACACACACCACACACACACACACACACACACACACACACACAAATTATATTAAATAATAAACGGCAAAAGAAATAAACACATTAACTGTCTTTTCTTTTGGCAAACCTATCTTGCGTTTCAAAAACAAAAAAATATTACGCACTTTTCACGTTCTTATAGTTTATATATACAGGGCGTCCCAAAAAAATGTATACACACTTTAACAGCTGATAGCTCAATTGATGTTTCTTTCTTTCCAAGTTAAACCCATTAGAATTAATAATGGCAGTCAGACTAAGCTTTGAACAAAGGAAATTCATTCTAAAATGCTACTGGAAGTGTGAAAACGCAGTTGAAGTGCAAAGACAGTTTAGGAGGGAGTTTCAAACAGATCCACCAACGCGACTTACCATCACTCGAATTAGAGATAAGTTTGAAGCCGATGGAACTGTTCAGAATGTCCACAAGAAGCGTTCCGGAAGACCACGGACATCGACAAGCCCCACAAAGCAAGAAAGAGTACTGGAAACGTATCACCAAAGTCCAAGAAAATCTGTGCTGCAAGCGAGTCGTGAGGTAGGAATTTCAGAATCGTCTGTCCAACGCATTTTGAAGCGCTGTCAATGGAAAAGTTACATTCCAAGATTAGTCCATGCTATTAATGAAGATGATCCGGACCGAAGAGTGGAGTATTGCGAGTGGTACTTGGCACGATGTGGATGTGGATTGGATGAAGGGGTTTCGTAGAATACCCTCCGCGTTCACCAGACCTCACACCACGACTTTTTTATGGGGATACTTAAAAGACAAAGTCTACGCTATAAAACCTGCAACAGTCGCTGAATTGAGAGCAGCCATTGAACGAGAATGCACACAAATACCAAACGAAATGTTTCGTGATGTTTGCGATTCCATTGCTTCGCGTTATCAGCAGTGCCTGGACCAGAACGGACGTCAGTTTGAAAACAGGCGTTGACAAAACAATTAAATAATGTCTGTAGATTCTATTACATTTTGAAAATGAAATGTATTTTAATAAACACTGCCTTTATAAGTATTTAAAGTGTGTATACATTTTTTTGGGACGCCCTGTATATATATATATAGAGAATCAATTTCGGATTTTTAATTTTCACACCAAAGGGTCTATTTACTTTTTGTTACTTCTCTATATATAAGCCTTTTCATATTTCATTTTCATGTCATTTCAATTCATTTCACTAATCTCATCATTTCACTCATCTCATTTACTTTCAGCTTCTCTGAAAATTATTTACTTACTTTCAGTTATTAAAACGAATCTAACTCTTAGAATAATGTTTTAGCATTGTGTTCAGACGAGGAGTGAATGGTGCAGGTAGCCAAGAGTTCGAGCTGAAAGGTCCAGCCCGAGACCTTTTAAAACCGCAAACTGGCGAGAAGGAATTTGGGTTGAACTTTCTATCTCTCAAAGACTCAATTCCTCCTCTTCTAGCTCTCCATGCGTTTGTCTACCTTTTATATAAAAAAAAGTTTTATATTTTATCAACTCCGTTATTTTTATTTACACGTAATTTGTATGGTGTCATATTCATAGATATCATCTCTGTTATTGAACTGGAAAGATATATTATTATTATTTATGCATTTTTCAAAAATTAACACACACACACACACACACACACACACACACACACACACACACACACATTTTTGTCAGAGAAAGTGAGGATCACACACACATTACAGTAGTAATAATAATAATTAACTCCTTTTCGCCGAATTGGAAAGATTAAGTTTTTCACCGCGCATTAGACCTACAGCTTAATGTGGAAACCAAATCAGAAATACATCTCGTCAGGGAATCATTGCTCACTCTCACATCATTTCAACATTTAAAATAACAGGATCAATTGATTATTGATCCGGATTTAAAATAACAGGATCATTTGATTATTGATCCGGGAATAGTATGGCTGCAAAATGTGATATGTACAAAAACAATGTAGATTTTTCTCTTTAGTAATAATAATAATAATAACTAACCGCCGAATTGTAACAATGGTTAAGCTTTTCATTCCGCCTTAGACCCACAGTTTAACGTGGAAACCGAATACTTTTCTTTTTTTTTTAAATATAATTAAAGGAATGGATATATTTATAATTTCTTTATTATAAATCCTCTCGATTACATTAGTGATTATTGATCCGGGAATAGTGTTACTGCAAAACATGGTAATGCACAATGTAGATTTTTTCTATGTAGTAATAATAATAACGCCGATTTGTTCCCCTCATTAGACCTACAGTTTAACGTGGATTAAGAAATACATCTCGTCAGGGAATGATTGCTCACTATTTCGCATCATAATTTCATCGTGATAATTAAAGCTCATATACAGGACCTGCATTGTCTATAAGATCTGTGGCGCGTGGAACGTGCAGTCTTCAGAAGATGTGAACATCTGCTCTGTGGATCAGTTCAAGAAAATGGATAACCCGACCTTGCCACACACACAGATTTTTGTCAGAGAAAGTGAGGATCACGCACACGCGCGCGCGCACACACATACACTATATATATATGATGACATACACAGACAAATTTTTCTATGTAGTAACTAATTAACCCCGAATTTTCCAAAATTGCTGTGAAAGTGTAATGAAAAAGAATAGCTTCAGAGTTCATTCACACCATGCGTACACTTATCTCGTGTACGCAGTGTACACCTTCCACATTGTGTCCGACACTATTTTTCTTCTACGCTAGAGAATATATCTGAAATCCACGGCTTGCACCGCTCAACTGAGTACGCAGGCGTTGAGATATCCCCAGGTAGTAGCAGGACTCACTTTTTTATGCGTAAATGGCTTGTTCAGGTTGAGTTGTCAGATACCACTTTTTATTTTAATTGTTCAGGTATACATTATTATGGAGAGTTGTCAGATACCACTTTTTATTTTAATTGTTCAGTATACATTATTATGGAGAGTTGCCAGATACCATTTTAATTGTTCAGGTATACATTATTAGGTTCCCAGATTATGCCATTTATTTAAATAATTCTTAAAAGTTGGCTTAGAATTCCGCTAGTAGGTTTAGAAGATGTAACCATCCATTTGATATAATTGTTTACAACCAAAAGAATTAAGTAAAACAACATTGCATCATTCTGTTTATTATAAATATATAGAAAATAAATATACATTTGAATGATCAATTAAAAATAATAGTTGAAGAAATATGAACGAGGAATATGCATATAATAAAAAAATATATCCGTCAATATAACTACAGGAGAAATATATATATATCTATATATATATAATATACCCAATTATGGAGATATATAGAAAATAAATATACATTGGAATGATCAAAAAACAAAAATAAGAAATAATATAACCATCAACAGCAGAAATATATACACACCACTAAATAAATACATACACTTTATCTTCTACCGCGCAACATAAGAAATAATATAGCCATCAATATAGCGTAAATACACACACCACACACACACACACACACACACACAAATATGTTAATATATAAATACATTTCACTTTTTTTTCAAAATACTAAACTCGCACTTAATCGAGTCTACAATTACATCATTATTGCTATGCATTACGCATACTATTTTTGTTCCCACTTTACAACCGGTTGGTAAGTTATCTTTAAATACGTCTAGAAAACAATCAAAAGCACGCACAGAGAGTTCATCGTTAGCCACATTATTAAACAAGTTTATAAACACGCCTTTCCAATCGAGGGTTTATTTCTACCGACCCGAGCTTTTCAATCGTGAACTCATCTTCACTCAATATAGCGGCAATTGAAATAATCTTCTAAATCGTTACGACAACTGCTCGTTATATAAATTTAGGTTTTAATGTTTTAACACTCCCTGAATACACACCAGACAGTTCCCGTCAGGATAAACTTCATGAACTAGGCTCATTTTATAACGGTTTTATTGTTTTACCACACCATTTCCACAAACTAAACGTCTTCACACTCCGGTGCACTATTTGAGAGAAACATATGACCATATTTTTCCTTTTTATTTGACAGACGATACTCGTCTCTAAAGTCTGCTAAAAACTCACGCAGGGCACTAGCCACAACCTCCTCATGATATACATTAATATAGTGATAAAAATACTTAAGATTGACCATGATGACGACATTTACATTTTCAACCGAAGTGTGAGAGTGCTCGGTATGGTGTAACATGATATAATACCGCTTGTCACAGCACTCATCCACAAGACTCACTATCCATATCTGCTGCTTCTCTTCTGCACGCGTTGCTTCTTTTACTTCACGGTATATGAGACTATAAAGCTTAGCTCTACAGCATACTTCAATACATCGTCTGTGCAACGAAAGCCTACAACGCTCTCACCAGAATAACCATAGAGTATTTGTACATCTTGCTCCTTCGCACGATCCAATGCGGTTTTAAAAGAGGCAAAGGAGCGGGGAATAGGAAGTTTTTCGGTATCCACCACATCTTGACACTGCTGAATACCATTTCATTTCATAAACGTTGAACAAGCAATATTAAAGGTAGCCATTTTCTTCTACGCGGGTGAATACACGTCTGAGCTCAAGGGCTTACTGCAATCAACTGACCACGCAGGGAATCCCAGGTAGTAGCATGACTCACGTTGCTGGTCTTCCAGTGGGCGGAGCTTAGAACTTTCACCTGTGCACACACACACACAAAGGAGAAAGCGAAACGCTAATTGAAACATGATTTATTTAATAAACGAAATATTCAAGTTATATACAGTATATTTACAAATACGTGTAATAAATAAGTTAACAATAGACACATCAAAGATTATATTCAAAACATATATATTTACAAACGTGTAATAAATAAGTTAACAATAGACACATCAAAGATTATATTCAAAGTATATATATATATTTACAAATACGTGTGATAAATAAGTTAACACTTGAAATTATGTTAACACAAGAAATAACAGAAAACAAGAAAAACAAATGCATAGATTTGGTGATCACAAACAACAGTAACCTAATACTTTAAAGAGTGCATTCTATTAAATACTTTTAGCCTATGTTCACGAATTAATACCGGTTTTAAAATAGTTTCCCCAATTCGTCTGAAATTTTAATCTGTCCCGAGCGCACTCTTCCCATTGTCCCCTTCTACAGCAATCAGCAACGGGGTAAGTTAGAACGTTGTCACAGAATTTTACTTTTGGGGGGTTTGGTGCAACCCAAACGTTTCCAATTTCATCATTCCGTCTTTGGTTCACGAATTTTAACTGTTCTACAATTTTGTCAACGCTGCGTCTATCATCACTTCCAAAGTCACTTTCATCAGTGCAAACAATGTTATGATTAGTCTCAGGATTTTTGAGGCAACTTTTTCTTTGTGCTGACAATGAACTGGATTTAATTGATGATGGTACACGGATCTGTTCCGATACTTCTAAATTATTCATATTTGATGGTTATATACGAGAGAATATACGACTATCAAATAAAACGGTAAATGAAGCAGTTGACGCTAATTCTATTTATTTGCTAAAGGAAGCCATACTATTATATATATATATCCGTGATGTCGATGATGGGGTGCTTATCTCATCGTCATTCATATAAATATATAATTAGTTTATGTAATACGCAACCTTAAATACAATTTCTTTTATCACGTAGTGAGTTACTGTGCATGAATGAGTACGTACTACCAGATTAATAAAAACGTTTTTACTAAGAATGTGTTTATATATATATATATATATATATATATATATATATTTATTTATTTATTTCTCCTGTACTGCTATATTGACGGATATATTTTTTGATTATATGCATATTCCTCGTTCATATTTCTTAAACTATTATTATTTTTAATTCTGTTTATGTAAATAGAATTCTTTAAATTCTTTTCATACGTTACAGGAAGTAAAATGATATGTCTGTCCAATTAAGGAGCTTTCAAATGTGGTGTTTTGTTACATGAAGACACGAGCAATTAATCAATATTGAAAGAAATTGTATTTAATGGTGACATCACGTTTTGATTAAAATAATTGTTTATGTTCGCAGAAATATTGATATTATTGGTTAGAATGTTTTTCTATTATTTGTATTTATACATTTTACCCCATTTTCCTTCAAAAATATATTTTGACTCGTGAAACCTGCACCTGAACATTGTTTGGTAACATTGTGCCCATCTCTTATGGATATATCTGTATAATGGCTCTTGGAAAGGAAATATCATACGTTAATAGACTCAAGATTAATTAATACTTTCTTGATGAAGAACTACAGAGACAAATAGCCAATAAAGTGGGAGTTTCATTCTCCACGGTGAGCAAAAACCTCTCGTCATTCGCCAAATGGGCGTGTAATGAACAAAGTAGGCCGACGACGAAAAAGGAAGACCGGAAAAAGAAGACATACATGATTTTATTGAGCAAATGTAACAGAATGAATATTAGCTTTCGAATAGCTGCTGAAGTCGATGCATCACGCAATAGCAGCATTCCGACTTCAACAGCGAAGAGATGTCCGAGAGAGGTTCGTCTAATGAGCCGGGTTGCTATTAGAAAGCCGCTTTTGCCAGTCATGGAGCGACCATTTTTTGTGATTTTATGCCAATTTCAAGCGTTTGGCTCTATTTCGTTGCAAAAGCGGCTTTCTGGTAACCCGGCCTATTAAACTAACCTCCCTCAAACGTCTCTTCGCTGTTAAAGTAGAAATGCTGCTATTGCGTGATGCAGTGACTTCAGCAGCTATTCGAACGCTAATATTCATTGTTACATTTGCTCAATAAAATCATGTATTTGTCTTTCCGAAGTCCTCCTTTTTCGTCGTCGGCCTACTTTGTTCATTACACGCCCATTTGGTGAATGACGAGAGGTTTTTGCTCACCGTGGAGAATGAAACCCACTTTATTGGCTAATTGCCTCTCTAGTTCTTCATCAAGAAAGTATTAATTAATCTTGAGTATTTTCGTATAATATTTCCTTTCCAAGAGCCATTATACAGATATATCCATAAGAGATGGGCACAATGTTACCAAACAATGTTCAGGTGCAGGTTTCACGAGCCAAAATATATTTTTGAAGGAAAATGGGGTAAAATGTATAAATACAAATAATAGAAAAACATTCTAACCAATAATATCAATATTTCAGCGAACATAAACAATTATTTTAATCAAAACGTGATGTCACCATTAAATACAATTTCTTTCAATATTGATTAATTGCTCGTGTCTTCATGTAACAAAACACCACATTTGAAAGCTCCTTAATTGGACAGACATATCATTTTACTTCCTGTAACGTATGAAAAGAATTTAAAGAATTCTATTTACATAAACAGAATTAAAAAATAATAGTTTAAGAAATATGAACGAGGAATATGCATATAATCAAAAAATATATCCGTCAATATAGCAGTACAGAATGTATATATATATATATATATATATATATATAGTAAAAACGTTTTTATTAATCTAGATTGTACGTACTCATTCATGCACAGTGTAACTCACTACGTGATAAAAGAAATTGTATTTAAGGTTGCGTATTATATAAACTAATTATATATTTATATGAATGACGATGAGGTACAGCACCCCATCATCGACATCACGGATGATATATATGTATATAATAGTATGGCCTCCTTTAGCAAATAAATAGAATTAGCGTCAAATGCTTCATTTACCGTTTTATTTGATAGTCGTATATTCTCTCGTATATAACCATCAAATATGAATAATTCAGAAGTATCGGAACAGATCCGTGTACCATCATCAATTAAATCCAGTTCATTGTCAGCACAGAGAAAAAGTTGCCTCAAAAATCCTGAGACTAATCATAACATTGTTTGCACTGATCTACAGATCTACAGAAGCTAAGGCTAACAAAGACCCTAAGATCCACTCTAAGGCTAGCCCGAGAGAAAGGAGAGAGTAGGGGGTTAAGAGAAGAGAGGAGAATAAGGGGTTAAGTAAGGAGCAACACCTATCATTCGTGGGTTAACATTCATTCAGAAAAAGAGGGAAAAAGTCTCACCATCATCATCCGCCGGCCACTGCCGACAAGTCAGAAAAATAGTCGGAGAATATAGGAGAGGGGTGAAAGATGAAAAGAAGTAAAATAAGAACGCTTACAAACCATGCACACACAGTCTTAACTCACTGTCATACCATGCAAACTACAAACATGCAAGAAAAGAGTTATAGACATGCAAAGTAGGAGGATAAGAAAAAAAAAAAGTAGGTAAAGTTAAACAAAAAGTGGGTTAGTTTACGCTATGAGCTACATCTACATTCGTGTTAGTCTAATTTTTTTTTTTTTTTTTTTTTATTGCTGGCATCACGCTGGCATGTCACAAGCTGGCATTCATCGTCAACAGACTCATCCTCGAGCACCACCACCAGAGCTCCTGTTGTTAACTTTCTTTTTTAATTTTAAACAACGTTAATTTTAGAATGTCTGTCAAGACGGTTCTTAAACACATTAACGCTGGTAGAATGAACGACTGACGCGGGAAGATTATTCCATTTATCAATTACTTTAAACGTAAAGAAGTTTTTAGCGATATTAGTAATGAAACGTCTGCCACGCAACTTGAATCCGTTATTGCGAGTATTACTATTATCGAAAGTGAACAATTTGTCAAAATTTACGTTATCGATGTTATTAACGATTTTGAAAACTTCAATAAGCTCCCCCCTTAATCTCCTAGTTTCGAGTGAATACAAGTCTAACACTTTAATCCTATCTTCATAAGGCTTATTGCGCAATGCGGAATAAGTTTCGTGGCACGACGCTGAACCCTTTCTAACCTATCAATATCCTCACGCAAGTACGGGCACCAAAACTGAACGGCATATTCCAAATGAGGCCTGACTAGGGACTTGTAAAGGGCAATATAATATCCTTCGATTTAAATTCGAAATTACGCGCTATGAAGCCTAACATCCTATTAGCTTTTGCTGATTGCTGTAGAAAGGGACAATGGGAAGAGTGCGCTCGGGACAGATTAAGATTTCAGAGACGAATTGAGGAAACAATCTCTCTTAAAACCGGTATTAATTCGTGAACATAGGCTAAAAGTATTTAATAGAATGCACTCTTTAAAGTATTAGGTTACTGTTGTTTGTGATCACCAAATCTATGCATTTGTTTTTTCTTGTTTTCTGTTATTTCTTGTGTTAACATAATTTCAATTGTTAACTTATTTATCACGTATTTGTAAATATATATATATATATACTTTTTATATAATCTTTGATGTGTCTATTGTTAACTTATTTATTACACGTATTTGTAAATATATATAACTTGAATATTTCGTTTATTAAATAAATCATGTTTCAATTAGCGTTTCGCTTTCTCCTTTGTGTGTGTGTGTGTGTGTGTGTTCACAGGTGAAAGTTCTAAGCTCCGCCCACTGCAAGACCAGCAACGTGTCATGCTACTACCTGGGATTTCGTGCGTGGTCAGTTGATTGCAGTAAGCCCTTGAGCTCAGACGTGTATTCACCCGCGTAGAAGAAAATGGCTACCTTTAATATTGCTTGTTCAACGTTTATGAAATGGTATTCAGCAAAGTGTCAAGATGTGGTGGATACCGAAAAACTTCCTATTCCCCCCTCCTTTGCCTCTTTTAAAACCGCATTGGATCGTGCGAAGGAGCAAGATGTACAAATACTCTATGGTTATTCTGGTGAGAGTGTTGTAGGCTTTCGTTGCACAGACGATGTATTGAAGTATGCTGTAGAGCTAAGCTTTATAGTCTCTCATATACCGTGAAGTAAAAGAAGCAACGCGTGCAGAAGAGAAGCAGCAGATATGGATAGTGAGTCTTGTGGATGAGTGCTGTGACAAGCGGTATTATATCATGTTACACCATACCGAGCACACTCACACTTCGGTTGAAAATGTAAATGTCGTCATCATGGTCAATCTTAAGTATTTTTATCACTATATTAATGTATATCATGATGAGGTTGTGGCTAGTGCCCTGCGTGAGTTTTTAGCAGACTTTAGAGACGAGTATCGTCTGTCAAATAAAAAGGAAAAATATGGTCGTATGTTTCTCTCAAATAGTGCACCGGAGTGTGAAGACGTTTAGTTTGTGGAAATGGTGAGTGGTAAAACAATAAAACCGTTATAAAATGTGCCTAGTTCATGAAGTGTATCCTGACGGGAACTGTCTGGTGCGTATTCAGGGAGTGTTAAAACATTAAAACCGAAATTTATATAACGAGCAGTTGTCGTAACGATTTAGAAGATTATTTCAATTGCCGCTATGTTGAGTGAAGATGAGTTCACGATTGAAAAGCTAGGGTCGGTAGAAATAAACCCTCGATTGGAAACGCGTGTTTATAAACTTGTGTTTAATAATGTGGCTAACGATGAACTCTGTGCGTGCTTTCGATTGTATTCTAGACGTATTTAAAGATAACTTACCAACCGGTTGTAAAGTGGGAACAAAAATAGTACTGAACGATATGAAAGCCCTTCATATCGAGTACAGGTTTCCCTATACTTTAAGCGGTGAAATATTATTAAACCGCGTATACTGCGTAATGCATAGCAATCATGATGTAATTGTAGACTCGATTAAGTGCGAGTTTAGTATTTTGAAAAAAAGTGAAATGTATTTATATATTTAACACATTTGTGTGTGTGTGTGTGTGTATTTACGCTACATTGATGGCTATATTATTTCTTATGTTGCACGGTAGAAGATAAAGTGTATGTATTTATTTATTTAGTTGTGTGTATATATTTCTGCTATGTTGATGGTTATATTATTTCTTATTTTTGTTTTTTGATCATTCCAATGTATATTTATTTTCTATATATCTCCATAATTGGGTGTGTGTGTATATATATATATATATATATATATATATATATATAATATATAATATATATAATTTCTCCTGTACTGTTATACTGACGGATATATTTTTTGATTATATGCATATTCCTCGTTCATATTTCTTAAACTATTATTATTTTTAATTGATCATTCAAATGTATATTTATTTTCTATATATTTATAATAAACAGAATGATGCAATGTTGTTTTACTTAATTCTTTTGGTTGTAAACAATTATATCAAATGGCTGGTTACGCTTTCTAAACCTACTAGCGGAATTCTAGGGCAACTTTTAAAGAATTAATTAAATAAATGGCACAATCTAGCAACCTAATAATGTATACCTGAACAATTAAAATGGTATCTGGCAACTCTCCATAATAATGTATACCTGAACAATTAAAATAAAAAAGTGGTATCTGACAACTCTCCATAATAATGTATACCTGAACAATTAAAATAAAAAGTGGTATCTGACAACTCAACCTGAACAAGCCATTTACGCATAAAAAAGTGACTCCTGCTACTACCTGGGGATATCTCTACGCCTGCGTTCTCAGTTGAGCGGTGCAAGCCGTGGATTTCAGATGTATTCTCTAGCGTAGAAGAAAAATAGTGTCGGACAATGTGGAAGGTGTACACTGCGTACACGAGATAAGTGTACGCATGGTGTGAATGAACTCTGAAGCTGTTCTTTTTCATTACACTTTCACAACAATTTTGTCGGACACAATGAGGGAGGTGTACACTGAGTACGCGAGATAAGTGTACGCATGGTGTGAATGAACTCTGAAGCTGTTCTTTTTCATTACACTTTCACAGCAATTTTGGAAAATTCGGGGAGGAGTTAATTATTATTATTACTACATAGAAAAATGTCTTTGTGCATATCACCATATATATATAGCGTGTGCGTGATCCTCACTTTCTCTGACAAATATCTGTGTGTGTGTGTGTGTGTGGCAAGGTTCGGGTTATCCATTTTCTTGAACTGATCCACAGAGCAGATGTTCACATCATCTGAAGACTGCACGTTCCACGCGCCACAGATCTTATAGACAATGCAGGTCCTGTATATGAGCTTTAATTATCTCGATGAAATTATGATGTGAAATAGTGAGCAATCATTCCCTGACGAGATGTATTTCTGAATCCACGTTAAACTGTAGGTCTAATGAGGGGAACAAATCGGCGAGAGAGTTAATTATTATTATTATTACATCGAAAAAATCTACATTGTGCATTACCATGTTTTGCAGCAACACTATTCCCGGATCAATAATCACTAATGTAATCGAGAGGATTTTATAATAAAGAAATTATAAATGTATCCATTCCTTTAATTATATTTTTAAAAAAAGAAGAGAGTATTCGGTTTCCACGTTAAACTGTGGGTCTAAGGCAGAGTGAAAGCTTAAACATTGTTACAATTCGGCGAAGAGTTAGTTATTATTATTATTACTAAAGAGAAAAATCTACATTGTTTTTGTACATATCACATTTTGCCGCCATACTATTCCCGGATGAATAATCAAATGATCCTGTTATTTTAAATGTTGAAATTATGATGTGAAAGAGTGAGCAATGATTCCCTGACGAGATGTATTTCTTATTCGGCTTCCACGTTAAAATGTAGGTCTAAGGCCGGAGTGAAAAGCTTAATGTTTGCAATTCGGCGAAAAGTAGTTTATTATTATTATTACTATTGTAATTTGTACCACCCTATATATATATATATATATTCCTTTATTTAGTTTAAAAGAAAAGAATGAACAAAACTCTCTCCTCTCTTTCTATATATATAGGGGTTAGACAAAATAATATGAACACCCGCCGATTTCACCGGTTATCTTTACGGACTGCTCAGACACAGTAAACGGTCAAATGACTGGCAAACCTATTTAAATGCGTAACAGAGAGTGTATACGTCATGTTATAACCCTCACGTTGTTTTTACAGATCTGAGTGAATTATGAATTAGCAGTTATGAAAGACCTGTCAGACTTCCAAAGAGGGCAAATTGTCGGAGCGCGGATGGCTGGTGCATCGGTGACGAAAACCGCTCAGATGTTCAATGTATCCAGAGGAACTCTCTCTATGGTCATGTCTGCATACCAAAACCATGGAAAGACAAGCACCGACAAATGCAATAGTGGACGCAAGAAGCTGTGTGATCGAGACCGTCGGGTGCTAAAGCGCATTGTGACAAAGAACCATAAGACCACAGCTCCAAAAGTGACTGCAGAGCTTAACCAGCATCTTGCAAGCCCGGTATCGACCAGAACTGTACGTCGCGAGCTCCATGGAGCTGGATACCATCGGAGGGCTGCAATTGCCAAACCCTTCCTTTCGCACATCAACATTGAGCGGCGCAGAAAATGGTGTAATGACCATAAGAATTGGTCAATGGACCGGTGGAAGAATGTAGTCTACTCCGACGAATCCTCCTTTACGCTATTTCCATGTTCCGGTCGAGTTTACGTCTGGAGACAGCCTAAAGATGCTTATGACCCCGACTGCCTGACCCCAACCGTTAAGCATGGAGGCGGATCTGTGATGGTTTGGGCAGCAATATCGTGGAATACTCTTGGCCCAGCTGTAGTACTGCATGGTAGGGTTAACGCCCAGGTCTATCTGTCAATATTGGCTGACCAGTCCATCCCATGGTCCAAACGCTGTTTCCCAATGGCGGCCGTCTTCCAGGATGATAATGCACCAATCCACACCGCTGGGGTCGTTAAAAAACTGGTTTGAAGAGCATGTTAGTGAAGTAGAACGCTTGGATTGGTCTCCACAATCCCCGGATCTTAACATTATCGAGCATCTGTGGTGTCAGTTGGAGCAGCAGGTCAGAAGCCGATTCCCACCGCCGGCGTCTTTGGAGGAACTGGAGCAGGGTTGCTCGAAGAATGGCTCAGGATTCCTCTAGCCACTGTCCAAAAGCTGTATGAATCAATTCCCCGACGCATTGCAGCTGTTATTGCCGCTAAAGGAGGACCAACTCCATATTAAGAATAAAAACCGCCATTTATCAAGGTGTTCATATTATTTTGTCCAACCCCTGTATATATATATATATATATATATATATATATATATATATTATATATATATTATTATATATATACACGAGATAGGTGTACGCCTGGTGTGAATTCTGTATTTAAAATGAGTCTATAGTTTGATTGGTACGTTTTATTTCCCACTAACTGTGTACACGAGATAAGTGTACGCATGGTGTAAATGAACTCTGAAGCTGTTCTTTTTGCAGACGTTTATACAGAAAACAAGTAATTACATTATTGAAAACATTAACTAGAATCGTGAGAGATACGCGTCTGGTAATCGGGAGTCGAACCCACGATCTCATATCTTTCTGCAGACGTTTATACAGAAAACAAGTAATTACATTCAATTGTTAGTACTTTCAGAGTACATGTGTATTAATTTTGAAAAAACTTTGTTGATTTCTGATAATTATGATTTTGAACTAAGTTGATAAAATATAAAACATTTTTTTATTTACGAGGAAGACATTTGCTTCGAGAGTGAAGTGTGTATTTCAGTGGAGTAGTAATAAGCATAATATTTTTAACATTTAGAGTCAAGCGAGGTTTTCTCGAGTTGAGTGGAAGAAAGGAAAGCTCGTGGTCATTTTTTGCGGTCAGCGTGAGACGCATCTTCTCAGAATTTATTTTTTTCAGAGAAGCTGAAAGTAAATGAGATGAGTGAAATGATATGAGACTAGTGAAATGACATGAAAATGAAATGATATGAAAAGACTTAATATTTTTTTCCTGTTTTTGATACATAAGAAAGGTTTGCCAAAAGAAAATAGACACAGTTAATGTGTTTATTTCTTTCGCTGTTTATTATTTAATATAAATGTGTTTGTGTGTGTTAATTTTGAAAAATGTATAATCATAATAATATGCCCTTCCAATTCAATAACATGTTATCTAAGATGATGCCATAAAAATTTGCAAGTAAAGACATATAATCAGTGCATTTAATAAAATAGAATTTTATATACATTAGTAGCAAGGGACCAAATTGAAGGAGTCGAGCGAAGGATTTGCCGAGACAGATCGAGGCCTTGAGAGAGAGAGAGTAAGTTGACCCAGATTCCTTTCAAAAAGGCCTCGGGGTAAACAGGTGTGATTCTTTTGGCGTTCCTGGTTCAATTTCCTACTCGTCTGAACACAATGATCTAAGAGTTAATATTTTGGATTCGTTTTAATAACTGAAAGGTAAATAAAACGCCGTTTAAGTAACTAGTATCTTATATTGTTAATATTGGTTTTAATAATTGATTCTCTTAAATGGAGAAAATTCATTCGCTTTAAATTAATATACTTTTGACAATTCACTAAGGTGAAAATCCGTTTATATATACAGGGTGTCCGAGAATTATCTGTACAATTTTTGGCTGTTATTAAAAGTCAACCATGAAGTGTAGAAATTCCAGTGTTGTCCCATTTTACAGAGAATCTCATTAAGTTTTTTCTGATACCAAGTTTTGACAAGTTTTTTAGAAATTCCAGTGTGTCCGAACATTATCTGTACAATTTCATCTTTTAATAAAATTCTTGATAACACGTAAAATTCTTAAACAAGATTATTTAGAATCTGTATTTTCAAAAGTTTCTTTTATTAAAGTAACGTTGTTACAAACATTCGATATGTGCACCATTAGTGATTCGCAAAACATCCAATCGATACTCCAAATGTTGCCATGTACGCTGTAGCATATCCACATCAATTCGCTCAATAGCAGCTGTGATTCTTGCTTTTAAATCATCAATGTCTGTCACCCGCGTACATTTC
Organism: Bathynomus jamesi; assembly: GCA_023014485.1. Taxonomy (NCBI): domain Eukaryota; kingdom Metazoa; phylum Arthropoda; class Malacostraca; order Isopoda; family Cirolanidae; genus Bathynomus; species Bathynomus jamesi. The sequence goes on along the minus strand of JAJOZX010001429.1, from coordinate 877,155 downwards.
TAAAAAACTTGTCAAAACGTGGTATCAGAAAAAACTTAATGAGATTCTCTGTAAAATGGGACAACACTGGAATTTCTACACTTCATGGTTGACTTTTAATAACAGCCAAAAATTGTACAGATAATTCTCGGACACCCGGTATATATATATATATATATATATATTATATATATATATATATATGTATATATATATATATATATAAGGAATGACAAAATTAAATAGACACAGTTAATATGATTATTTATATATATATATAAGGTAAGGAGAAAGTTGTTCATTTGTGTGTGTGTATATATTTCGTCTGAACTATTATTTTGGCAATTGTACGTATTATATTATTTTTGTGCAGTAGAAGGCAAATTCTATTTATTTAATTAATAATCATTTTCTTTTTGTCAGTTTCGAATTTAAGTCTGTCTGCTTTGGTAACGAAATAAAATGGTATCTAGCAACTCACCCTAATAATGTATACCTGTACAATTAAAATGGTATCTGGCAACAACCATCATCTATCTATATAAGACCCGCTTGACTTCGGAGTTGGTAGTTTGATGATGACAGCTGTTGAATAAAGAACTCTCCTTCCCTTCTTAGGTTAAGACTTAGCGTAGTTTCCCTTTGGGGGGTTAGGACCTCCCACCTTGTCCCCCCAAAGTCCTCCTCCGTCTATCCTTTCACTCTTAGGCTTAGGCAAGCCCTTTCGGGGGAGGTCATCCTTCCTTCTCCCCCCGAAGATCCCTCCCCTCTCCCCCTTCAGGTGTACCCCTCCCCCCCCTTGGCTCCTTCTAAGCCAACTGGCTGATTAGGAGTCTATAAGACAACGGCCACTTGGCTGAAGTCTTATTATGCACTTGGCTCCCGCCAGGTGAACACCTCTCTTCTTTTCTCTCCTCCTGTCTTTCTCTTGGGGGATAACGCCGCCTCCAAGTTTCATGACCCCTTGTTGCACCTGCAGCATCCCCCACCCCCCTTTGCAACCCCCACACCCCATTTTGCAACACCCAACCCCCCCCTTTTGCAACATTCCTACACTAACCTTTTGCGGCTATACTACTCACGCTTTCCAAGCTAAACGCCATTTTCACGTCTAAGCTAGGCCAGCACCGACTAAGTTTCGTGTATTTCCTTCTGATTTAATTTTTTTTTGCGTTTTTTTGGTTTAACTGATAAAACACTCACTATATACTATCAAAAATTGAAAAATAGCGGACCACATCTTTTGAATCGCGTTTCGGACTGATCCATTTGCGTCATTAAAAGTAGTCCAAAAGGAACAGGTGGCCAAGCAATTGGTCCACCTCTACCGATGCATTTGTCTGGGAAGATTTTCATTCGAAAACTGCGGCATATTCATTTTAATGGATTTTTAGACGTTTTGATGATGTACTGTATATTAAAAATTTAATGGTAAATTACTCTTGATATTCAACATTTTGGGTTATTTTAAATAAAATTACTTCTGAGCAAAATTAAAAAAAAAAAAAAAAAAAAATAGTGGAGTTTGAGGGGTCAGAGTGCGCAATTTTTTGCACTTTACTGTAATTTGCTTTATGGCGCGTGACTTTTGCGCCACCCTGTATGTGTATATATATAACCTTTGGTTAACTTCCCGAATTGTTCTTTCTGACAAAGGTCAAGCTTTTCACTCCACCTTAGACCTACAGTTTAACGTGGAATCCGAACCACGCCCCATTAGCAGCCCAGCGTCGTAACCACTAAGCCACCTAGGGTATATATATATATATATATATATATATATATATATATATATACACACACATTTTAACTGCAAACAACACACAGTATAATTAATGTAAAGAACGACGCTTGTGTAGAAGAACGCTCCGCACAAGATGAGGAGGAAGAACAAACAAATGAAAAATGAGGTTACCACCCGGGAATCGAACCCGGAATCTTCCGATTGCCGGTCAGATATGCTATCCACTACACCATGGGCATTGGTTTCTGTTCCATATGTAGGAGAATTACGACATTTGATTAATCGAGGCCCATGGTGCAGTGGATAGCATATCTGACCGGCAATCGGAAGATCCCGGGTTCGATTCCCGTGTGGTAACCTCATTTTTCATTTGTTTGTTCTTCCTCCTCCTCTTGTGCGGAACGCTCTTTACACACACACATATATATATATATATATATATATATATATAGTTTTTATACCTAATATATAAACTGAGAATTTTTTATTTTTAGGAAATGGTGATTGAAGTGTTGAGCAAAGAAGGAAGTAATTATGTTATTAATTTAATATATAATGAGAAATACATAGAAGAAGTTCTGACTGAACCTCCAATTGAAGTTGAAAATCAAGGGAGAAAACTTAACAAAACTGTAAAGGAAATTGAAGATTTGAACTACTTAGACTCAAAACTAATTCCATCTTTGAAGCCTCCGACTGACATCGATTTGGATCTGATTGTTTCCCATGTGGATGAGGATGCTTCTTTGTGGGTTCAATTGGCCTCTTCTTCCTCGCTATTGGACGATCTTATGAGTAACCTCTCTCTACTGGTTGATGATGAGGCTGAGAGTGTAGAAACATGCAAAGTGGGAATGTTTTGTTCCGGAAAGTATTCCGGAGACGAAGGTTGGTACAGGGCAAAGGTGATTTCTTTTAACGAACCGGAATGTGAAGCCGTTGTCAGCTTTATTGATTACGGAAATGTTGAAACCGTCCGTTATAAAGATCTCAAAATACTTCCCAACGAGTGTTTCGATTTACCCGCGCAGGCGCTTCGTTGTTTCATCTACAGCAAACTACAAAACTGTACCATTAAAGGGAGGGAAATTAAATGTAACTTGGAATGGTTGACTGAAATGATGATCAGTGGTTCAATTAAAGTGGATTCATTGGGTGGATTCAATTTGATAAATGTATTCGTTGATGGGAAATCCTTGGAATCAAAAATCATGCCCGAATTTAAGTTTAACGAAAGTGAAATTTGCAGTTTTAACGAAAGTAACACAAGAAATGAGACGAAACAAACTTCAAATGTAATCATTGAAAATGATTTCACCACAAATGTGAACTCTGATCGTAATTTTGATGGTTCCATAGACAATTCTGGAAATTTTATAACTGAAAAAGAATTTCTCTCTAACCCAATTATTGACTGTACCAAAACTTTAAGCATGATGATTACTTGTACTCGAGAGGATGGAATATTTGGGTTCAGGATTTGGCAAATTTGGAAGAATTGAACAATCTGATTAGGAAAATTGAGACTTATATGAAAGTGGAATTGCAAAACAATTATCTGTTCGTACACGTATTGGGGCACTTTGCATAAGTAAATTTTCGAATGGTCGATGGTACAGGGCTAAAATTTTGAGTATTGTTAGCGATGACTCAATCTCTGTCCAGTATGTAGATTATGGAAATGTCGATGACATAGCGATAAGTGATATTTACGTTATTCCGGAAGAGTTTCCTTACGCTACCTTCTCAAGCAATAATGTGCTCTCTCGATTCACTGAAAGAACGTAATGAAGAGTTCAAATCAAAATAAACAAATACATGAGCTCACTAACTTCATTTGAGGGAAAGATTATTCAGAAAATCAATGGAAATGTACTTGCTGATATTTTTGTAGAAGGTGTTGCTTTACAAGACTTAGAAAATTTATCTGAAGAACTTGGTAAGATATGTCTGAAGAAAGTTCAAATGTGGAAAATGTGGTAATGTTACATAAACATACAAAACATTGTTCACAAAAGGAAGAACAATTTGTTGAAACCATTTCAAAAGGAATTGAATACTTAAATATCGATAATATGGATTAATTATTGAAGCGGGTGAAAAGGTTGGGACAGGAATAGTAGAAAATATCTATGAACTACATACACTGGAAGATCTTTTAGATACAACTAACGATATTCAAATAAAAAACCGACCTCTGTCGCCGCCGATGTTCATATGAGAGAACTGACACCAGTTGTCACAGATGTTCAATGAAAGAAGCAACCCCATTCGCTACCGATATTCAAATCGAACAAGAGATATTACTCGCTGCTGATGTTCAAATCGAAGAAATCACTGCTGATATTGAAATCGAAGAAACGACTTTAGTCATCGACGATGTTCAAACGGAAGAACTGACCTCGGTCGTCGACAACACCCTTATCGAAGAACCGACACCAGTCGTCGCCGACGTTCAAATCAAAAGAATTACCCCAGTTGCCGCCGATGTACAAGTCGGAGAACTGACGCCAGTTGCGGCCGATGTTAAAATCGAAGAATCTACCTCAGTCGTTGCCGAAAGTCACTTCGAAGAACTGATGCCTGTCCCGGCCGATATTCCCATCGAAGGAGCTACGCCAGTCGTCGCCGATGTTAAAAGCGAAGAACCGAACTCAGTCGCCGTCGATGCTCAAAACGAAGGACAGACCTCGGTCGTCACCAATGATGAAATCGAGGAAGTGGCGCCACTTGCTACGATGTTCAAATTGAAAACCGACCTCAGTGGCCAACGATGTTCAAATCGAAGAAGCAGTCAAAGTCCCGCCGAAGTTCAATTGAAGAACCGACCTCAGTCGCCCTCAAGTTCAGATCGAAGAACCGATGTCTATCGCGGCTGATATTTACAATCGAAGAAGCTACACCAGTCGTCGCCGATGTTAAATTGAAGAACCGAGCTCATCGTCGCTGATTCAAATCAAAGGGGCGACACCAGTCGTGATGTCAAATCGAAGAAACCTCAGTCGCTCCCGATGTCGATCGGAGAAGCGACTCCATTTGCTGCTGATGTTCAAATCGTAAAACTGACCCAGTCGCCGTTGATGTTCAAATCGAAGAATCTACGCCAGTCGTCGCCGATGTTCATATCGAAGAACGACTTCAGTCGCCGCTGATACTGAAAAAAAAAAGCAACGCTATTCGCTGCGAATTCAAACTGAAGAAGCGACGCCACTCGCTGCCGATATTCAAACTGAAGAAGCGACGCCACTCGCTGCCGATATTCAACTGAAGAAGCGACGCCATTCGCCATCGATATTCAAACTGAAGAAGCGACGCCATTCGCCATCGATATTCAAACTGAAGAAGCGACGCCATTCGCCATCGATATTCAAACTGAAAAGCGACGCCATTCGCCATCGATATTCAAACTGAAGAAGCGACGCCATTCGCCATCGATATTCAAACTGAAGAAGCGACGCCATTCGCCATCGATATTCAAACTGAAGAAGCGACGCCATTCGCCATCGATATTCAAACTGAAGAAGCGACGCCATCGCCATCGATATTCAAACTGAAGAAGCGACGCATTCGCCATCGATATTCAAACTGAAGAAGCGACGCCATTCGCCATCGATATTCAAACTGAAGAAGCGACGCCATTCGCCATCGATATTCAAACTGAAGAAGCGACGCCATTCGCCATCGATATTCAAACTGAAGAAGCGACGCCATTCGCCATCGATATTCAAACTGAAGAAGCGACGCCATTCGCCATCGATATTCAAACTGAAGAAGCGACGCCATTCGCCATCGATATTCAAACTGAAGAAGCGACGCCACTCGCTGCGATATTCAAACTGAAGAAGCGACGCCATCCCATCGATATTCCAACTGAAGAAGCGACGCCATTCCCCATCGATATTCCAACTGAAGAAGCGACGCCATTCCCCATCGATATTCCAACTGAAGAAGCGACGCCATTCCCATCGATATTCAACTGAAGAAGCGACGCCATTCCCATCGATATTCAAACTGAAGAAGAAGCGACGCCATTCCCCATCGATATTCAAACTGAAGAAGCGACGCCATTCCCCATCGATATTCAAACTGAAGAAGCGACGCCATTCGCCATCGATATTCAAACTGAAGAAGCGACGCCATTCGCCATCGATATTCAAACTGAAGAAGCGACGCCATTCGCCATCGATATTCAAACTGAAGAAGCGACGCCATTCGCCATCGATATTCAAACTGAAGAAGCGACGCCATCGCCATCGATATTCAAACTGAAGAAGCGACGCCATTCGCCATCGATATTCAAACTGAAGAAGCGACGCCACTCGCCATCGATATTCAAACTGAAGAAGCGACGCCACTCGCTGCCGATATTCAACTGAAGAAGCGACGCCATTCCCATCGATATTCAACTGAAGAAGCGACGCATTCCCCATCGATATTCAAACTGAAGAAGCGACGCCATTCCCCATCGATATTCAAACTGAAGGCGACGCCATTCGCCATCGATATTCGAACTGAAGAAGCGACGCCATTCGCCATCGATATTCAAACTGAAGAAGCGACGCCATTCGCCATCGATATTCAAACTGAAGAAGCGACGCCATTCGCCATCGATATTCAAACTGAAGAAGCGACGCCATTCGCCATCGATATTCAAACTGAAGAAGCGACGCCATCGCCATCGATATTCAAACTGAAGAAGCGACGCCATTCGCCATCGATATTCAAACTGAAGAAGCGACGCCATTCGCCATCGATATTCAAACTGAAGAAGCGACGCCATTCGCCATCGATATTCAAACTGAAGAAGCGACGCCACTCGTCATCGATATTCAAACTGAAGAAGCGACGCCACTCGCTGCCGATATTCCAACTGAAGAAGCGACGCCATTCCCCATCGATATTCAACTGAAGAAGCGACGCCATTCCCCATCGATATTCAAACTGAAGAAGCGACGCCATTCCCCATCGATATTCAAACTGAAGAAGCGACGCCATTCGCCATCGATATTCGAACTGAAGAAGCGACGCCATTCGCCATCGATATTCAACTGAAGAAGCGACGCCATTCGCCATCGATATTCAAACTGAAGAGCGACGCCATTCGCCATCGATATTCAAACTGAAGAAGCGACGCCATTCGCCATCGATATTCAAACTGAAGAAGCGACGCCATTCGCCATCGATATTCAAACTGAAGAAGCGACGCCATTCGCCATCGATATTCAAACTGAAGAAGCGACCATTCGCCATCGATATTCAAACTGAAGAAGCGACGCCATTCGCCATCGATATTCAAACTGAAGAAGCGACGCCATTCGCCATCGATATTCAAACTGAAGAAGCGACGCCATTCGCCATCGATATTCAAACTGAAGAGCGACGCCATTCGCCATCGATATTCCAACTGAAGAAGCGACGCCATTCGCCATCGATATTCCAACTGAAGAAGCGACGCCATTCGCCATCGATATTCAAACTGAAGAAGCGACGCCATTCGCCATCGATATTCAAACTGAAGAAGCGACGCCACTCGCCATCGATATTCAACTGAAGAAGCGACGCCACTCGCCATCGATATTCCAACTGAAGAAGCGACGCCACTCGCTGCCGATATTCCAACTGAAGAAGCGACGCCATTCCCCATCGATATTCCAACTGAAGAAGCGACGCCATTCCCCATCGATATTCCAACTGAAGAAGCGACGCCATTCCCCATCGATATTCAAACTGAAGAAGCGACGCCATTCGCCATCGATATTCAAACTGAAGAAGCGACGCCATTCGCCATCGATATTCAAACTGAAGAAGCGACGCCATTCGCCATCGATACTCATATTGAAGAATCAACTTCAGTCGCCTCAGAGATTGAAATGGAAGAAACTACCTTAGTAGCTGCCGATGTTCAGATCGGAGAACCGACGCCAGTTGCTGCTGATGCTCAAATCGAAGCAGCAATTCCAGTTGCCGAGGATCTTCAAATTGAAGAAGCGACCATAGGCGCTGCCGATATTCAAATCGAAGAAACCTCAGTCGCCACCAATGTTCAAATCGAAGAACTGACGTCAGTCGCTGCCGATATTCAAATCGAATGGGCGACACCAGTCGCTGTCATCGCTCAAATCGAAGAAACCTCAGTCGCCACCGGTGTTCAAATCGAAGAAGCTATGCCAGTCGCCGCCGATCTTCAAATCGAAGAACCACCCTCAGTCGCTTCCCAGTTTGAAATCGTAGAACCGACCTCATTCGTCGCCGATGTTCAAATCGTAGAACCGACCTCATTCGTCGCCGATGTTCAAATCGTAGAACCGACCTCATTCGTCGCCGATGTTCAAATTGTAGAACCGACCTCATTTGTCGCCGATATTCAAATTGTAGAACCGACCTCATTCGTCGCCGATATTCAAATTGTAAAACCGACCTCATTCGTCGACAAGGTTCAAATCAAAGAATTGACCTCAGTTGCTGCCGATATTCAAACCGAAATACCGAGGCCAGTCGCCACCGATGTTCAAAGCAAAGAACCGACATTAGTTACCGCCAATTTTCAAATCGTAGAACCGACCTCATTCGTCGCCGATGTTCAAATCGTAGAACCGACCTCATTCGTCGCCGATGTTCAAATCGTAGAACCGACCTCATTCGTCGCCGATGTTCAAATCGTAGAACCGACCTCATTCGTCGCCGATGTTCAAATCGTAGAACCGACCTCATTCGCCACCGCCAATTTTCAAATCGTAGAACCGACCTCATTCGTCGCCGATGTTCAAATCGTAGAACCGACCTCATTCGTCGCCGATGTTCAAATCGTAGAACCGACCTCATTCGTCGCCGATGTTCAAATCGTAGAACCGACCTCATTCGTCGCCGATGTTCAAATCGTAGAACCGACCTCATTCGTCGCCGATGTTCAAATCGTAGAACCGACCTCATTCGTCGTCGATGTTCAAAGCGTAGAACCGACCTCATTCGTCGCCGATGTTCAAAGCGTAGAACCGACCTCATTCGTCGCCGATGTTCAAATCGTAGAACCGACCTCATTCGTCGCCGATGTTCAAATCGTAGAACCGACCTCATTCGTCGCCGATGTTCAAATCGTAGAACCGACCTCATTCGTCGCCGATGTTCAAATCGTAGAACCGACCTCATTCGCCACTGATGTTCAAAGCAAAGAACCGACATTAGTTACCGCCAATTTTCAAATCGTAGAACCGACCTCATTCGTCGCCGATGTTCAAATCGTAGAACCGACTTCATTCGTCGCCGATATTCAAATTGTAGAACCGACCTCATTCGTCGCCGATATTCAAATTGTAGAACCGACCTCATTCGTCGACAAGGTTCAAATCAAAGAATTGACCTCAGTTGCTGCCGATATTCAAACCGAAATACCGAGGCCAGTCGCCCCCGATGTTCAAAGCAAAGAACCGACATTAGTTACCGCCAATTTTCAAATCGAAGAATCGACCTTAGTCGTCGCCGATGATCAAATCGAAGAACCAACCTCAGTCGCTGCAGATGATCAGATAGAAATAACTACCCCAGTCGCCGGCGATATTCAAATCGAAGAACCGACCTTAGTTGCCGCCGATGTTCAAATCGAAGAATTGAGCTCAGTCGTTGATGATGATCCAATTAAAGAAGCTATCGAAGTAGCTACCCTTGTCGCCACCGATGTTCAAATCAAAGACGTGACCTCACTCATCGTCGATGTTCATATCGAAGAGCCGACCTTAGTTGCTGCCGATGTTCAATTCGAAGAACTGATCTCAGTCGTTGATGATGATCCAATTAAAGAAGCTATCGAAGTCGCCGCAGGTGATCGGATCGAAGTAGCTACCCCAGTCGCCGCAGGTGATCGGATCGAAGTAGCTACCCCAGTCGCCGCAGGTGATCGGATCGAAGTAGCTACCCCAGTCGCCGCAGGTGATCGGATCGAAGTAGCTACCCCAGTCGCCGCAGGTGATCGGATCGAAGTAGCTACCCCAGTCGCCGCAGGTGATCGGATCGAAGTAGCTACCCCAGTCGCCGCAGGTGATCAGATCGAAGTAGCTACCCCAGTCGCCGCAGGTGATCAGATCGAAGTAGCTACCGCAGGTGATCAGATCGAAGTAGCTACCCCAGTCGCTGCAGGTGATCAGATCGAAGTAGCTACCGCAGGTGATCAGATCGAAGTAGCTACCGCAGGTGATCAGATCGAAGTAGCTACCCCAGTCGCCACCGATGTTCAAATCGAAGAACTGATCTCAGTCGTTGATGATGATCCAATTAAAGAAGCTATCAAAGTAGCTACCCCAGTCGCCGCAGGTGATCAGGTCGAAGTAGCTACCCCAGTCGCCGCAGGTGATCAGATCGAAGTAGCTACCCCAGTCGCCACCGATGTTCAAATCGAAGAACTGATCTCAGTCGTTGATGATATTCCAATTAAAGAAGCTATCGAAGTCCCCGATGATGATCAAATCGAAGAACTGACCTCAGTTGCCGCAGGTGATCAGATCGAAGTAGCTATCCCAGTCGCCGCCGATGTTCAAATCAAAGAAGCGACCTCAATCATCACCGATATTCAAATCGAAGATCCGAGCTTAGTCACCGTTGATGTTCAAATCGAAGAGCCAAACTCAGTCGTCGCTGCAGATATTCAGATCGAAGAAGCTACCACAGTAACTGCTGATATTCAAATCGAAGAAGCGATCTCAGTCGCCACCGATGAAAGACTAACACTTAAAAATAAATCTAATCTCATGGAATTACAGGTACTTGCAGACCAAACAACAATACATGTGGGCCAAGAGTTATCACCATCTTTGGAGCAAAGATTACCGTTGTCAACATCGTCAGACGAGGAATGGATAGTTCTTTCAGACGATAAAGATGGATTTTCAACATCTGATGAAAGTTTTATGACTTCTGTAGGAGAAAGCTCTTTAATTCTTGAAGGAGAACTATTATTGCAGAACGATGGAAAACCAAAGACACTTTTGCATTCTAATGTAGAACATCATTTCTCGCTTCAGTTGGTAAATGACTCTCCAAAAATTAAAAAATCTATTGAAGTTGAATCAGCATGTTTTGATACACTGGAAGAACTAATTTCATTTGGTATACTTATTCACATTAATGAAAACCCTTTTGGTGTCTGGATGCAAATGGCAGATGACTTCAAACAACTAGAAGTAGTAGAAAACATGTTGGCTGAACATATTACGCAGGGACTGAAAATGCAAAGCAATATTAAAGTTGGGCAGCTTTGCACATCGTATTTCTTTGGAAATCTTTCAAGAGCCAAAATTTTGGCCATAACTGATACCACTGTACGAATCCAGTTTATCGACATTGGAAAAAAGTGCTGCTTAAGCCGTGAAAATCTTTTTGAATGCCCTTCTTCGGTGGCTGGAATTCCACCTTTGGCCAAAGCTTTTATGCTACCAGTTAACGTAAACGAAGATAATATTTCCAAAGCCGTTTCGTTAGTCAGAGAGTACTGCTTCAAAACCGTTTGCTCCTGTATCGACTTGACTTCCTACATGAGATCATCATTTAAAAAGGAATATCCCCACGCCGTGATTGCTTCAGACAGCGTTGGTAACATCGCTAGTCTCCTTGTGAAGCATGGACTTGGTTCTAACTTTACACACAAAGAAATCATTCACACCGGACTTATAATTGAGTTCAGTAAAGCTACAGAAGATGCTCTGAAAACTTTAGAGTAATAATTAAATCATAAACATACTATATATTTTCTTTCTTACAATATTTTCTTAGAAGAAAAGCATTTGCTAATTTTTATGTACTTGTTATTTTCGTTAAGAATAAAGAGTTTCCCAACTTTCATTTTCCATTATTTCCATTCTAAGAATCATCGTGTTTTGCAACAACAATGTAAAACGTAAGCAAACACTCTTTTCGTCATTCTCACGGGCAACCACCTTTCCGTGGGAGGTGACTGCGCGCTCCAATGATGCGTGTCATACGGGATAGGGCTACCCATCCCACGGGAAACACGACGGAGGGGTCAGACTAAAAGCTGTCCTTGGCCCGCGGTTTTAGGGTTGGGACCGGAGTATAGTATTTTCGAGCTAGCCATGTGTTCGCCGTACATTGAGACGTTTCTCTCATCTGGAAGTTTAGTCTGAATAAATGAATGAATAAAAATTCTATTGATAAAATAATTATTAGTTTTATAGTAATATGAAACATACAAATGTTAATTGGACAAGTGATTTTTAATTTAATTTTGCCTTGGAGCTGTGGCTCTTTGGTGGGGGATAGGGGTGAGACGGGAGGTTCAGTGTGGCCCCACTGAATCCATAGGCTGGTTATCGTATGGCTTCGGTCAAGTGGATATTAGTAGCGTCGACACCCCTTTCGGTCTTGGGATTGTCGTCAGATTCTCCGATGGTTACCTGCATATTCCTCATCATTACCCTTAGAGGGGTGGCGGTTGTCGGGGTGTCTGCTCCAGGAAGAACATCCCCTTGTTGATCTCTGCGGTAGGTGAAGGGGAACCGAAGTTAAATTTTTTCATGGCACATTCTTCCTCCTCCGTTTTGACCTCCCGTCCGCGGAGATCAAAAGTCTACACTGATGCCCGCAAGGTCGCTTCTTTCACAATTATCCAGTGAACGAGGTCGACGGTGGCGCAACTCTGTCCTACAGTTCACCGTTGAATATATACCAGGCGTTTCTGAACCTGTTTCCCAGAAGTCCCTCGTAATCCAAACATTTTTGGTGGCTACTGTGGTATAATTGTTGCTTACGGAGTTACTCTCTTGTTTCGCAGTTCGATGGGAGTCTGTTATTAGAAGTGTCTTCCCAGAAGCATCGGGCTCTCTGACGAGTCCCTCTTGTCAGTTGCTCGGCTTATCCTTCCCTCACGTAGCCTCGAGGAGTTTTCTCCCGTGACCTCCGATACTCGGAAGAGGGGTTGCTCATTGAGCTGGCGAATCAACAGGTGGTAAAGGTCGAACAAATTCAAAAAGTTAATGGTGCATGTACCTCTACCTCGACGGTGTTACTACCGTCAACGGTTCGGCCATGATGGCGTAATTATTGCCGTCAGTCATGAGGCCATTTTGCTGTGTAGGCTTGTAGTCCATCCCACAAGAGAACTGACTGCCAGGCCCCTTGGCTCCTGTGTGTTGCATCAACCCTAGTGACGGTCATGCGGCTTCTACAAATTAACTGTTGGGGAAAAAATAGTCTTTCCGCTTCGAACCGCGAAGATAATTCTTTCATTCTGCCTTTTGGTCTCCTCTGCTTTTGCTTCTCTCTTGCTCAGCCACCTCGATCTTCGTCCATGTTGCCAGTGTCCGTAGCTCATTGGGTAACAGTTTCCCGACAAGCGAAGCGAAGACACAAGTCGGGGGTTCGAATCCCCTTGTTGCTGGTAATAATAATAATAATAATAATAAAGGAGTTACAACAATGGGGCCGCATTACCCCTGCCAGTTTCTGCCCCCTCCTTGACAGATGATTATTCTGTCCATGTTGCGTCTTCTTCCCGTCCGTCTTCCAGTATTACCCTCTCCAGTAGTTCTTCCCTCACAAGATAATTGAAAATGAAATGGCCTTCCAGCAGGAATCTTAACCAGCACTTCGATAAATACCTTTAAGAATACGTTGGACATAAGTTAGTTGTTATAATAAAGGAAGAATAAACTGGGGTTATTCAGTTTAGTATAGGGAGTAGCACGATGTTCCTTTTGTAGTAAATGTAGTAGGAGACGCTGGTCACGTCGGGTTCCAGAACACTGGCTGGGAGTTCTCGGATGACATCCTACTGGTAGAGACGGGAGGTTTGATGGGAACTATTGTGTGTTGAGGCCCCGCATTAGCTAATTTAGTTAAAGGAAGGCTACTCTGCTAGATATACAGTGTCAATATATATATATACATACGAGAGAGAGAGACAGGCCTCGAAGACTTTTCCGTCCACTCTGGGAGGTTTCTGTTATTAAACTGTTCTTTTTTTTAACTATTGTAGCAGTAGTAGAAAACTGGATAAAAAAGCATAAGAGACTCTCCCGTCCTCCGCTCCCTCCCCGCCACAGGCGGGTACAGAAAAAGGTTGAAAAAATCCCTTGATCATTGGAAAGTTTACAGGAAAGAGCTAGCTCAACAATTACGCTATGCACACTAGATAGCACCGCTGTATAAACTGACCATTAATGTACTTATGTCGATAGTACATCAACCACCTGGTATCATTAAAATCTCGAACATGTAAAAATAAGAATTAAGAACAGAAATCAGATTTTCCACACCATGTCCTCACCTGTCCCGTACATCCAGCTACCCAAGAGAAAAGTTGTCGACAGAAATGCAACTCTACATCATGTAATCCATGTCATGCATTTAAACTTCTTTTTAAGAAATTGTTTTGAAAAAATATTTTCCTACACTGTTCTTAGACATATTAACTGGTTTTTTCTGTAATTGGATGTCTGTCCTGTGTATGTGTGTGCCAACTCTAAATGTCTCCATGTTTCAACTGGGTCCCCCGCTGTGAAAGGTGTTTATGCAGCAAATGATATATTGAGTCGTTCATACTTCGCGCCGTTGTGCCGCCACGGGAGTAGAGAAAATCTCTATCCGGCGAAAAATACCAGTTGGAGGTCCCTGTATCTATCCCCGTGTACTTGTCTGTGTCTGGCGAGGGTCAGACACATGGAGTGTCACGTTTCAGAAGAAACGTAAAAAGAGTATTGCCAAACCGCTAAACTTACTATGGAGGAAATCACTTGACGCAGGAAAAATTCCATTCCCATTAAAGAACGCGAACATTGCACCCCTATTTAAAGGTGGTAACAGAGCAATGCCCAAGAATTTTCGGCCAGTGGCTCTCACTTCAAACCTTATGAAGTGTTTTGACCGCATAATTAGAGGAAAAACTACCTAGTACCTACAAGAAAAGGACTTGTACAACCCAAATCAACATGGCTTCAGGGCTGGAAGATCATGCCTATTGCAGCTATTAGACCACCAGGAGAAAATATTGGAAACATTGTCGAGGACAAAACATGTAATATACAGGGTGTACATAAAGTCAGGATCTATTTTTGTGAAGCACTTGGAAATTATATGGAATTCAATCATAAAATGATAAAGTGGTAACATTTATTAAATAATTAAGAGTAGGATTCGACGTGACGCCCATCAGTATCCCTGCACAGCTCAAATCGTTCCGCAGCATTTCTAAACACATTCTGGAGTATTTGCGAGGTTATGTTATCTGCAGCAGTTCGTATACGTGTACGTAAGTTTTCAAGACTCGTAATCTTCGTCTGATAGACGTGCGATTTGATAAAGCCCCATGCAAAGAAATCTAAAGGGGTTAAATCTGGTGATCTCGCTGGCCAAGGTCTGTTACTTCCGCGTCCGATCCAGCGATTTGGAAAACGTCCATTTAGATAATCCTGAACAATTTTGGGATAGTGACAAGGAGCACCATCATGTTGATAGACGACGGTACTAACAATCCTATCCCCGTCGTCTATCAACATGATGGTGCTCCTTGTCACTATGCCAAAATTGTTCAGGATTATCTAAATGGACGTTTTCCAAATCGCTGGATCGGACGCGGAAGCAACAGACCTTGTGTTGCGAGATGACCAGATTTAACCCCTTTAGATTTCTTTGCATGGGGCTTTATCGAGTCGCACGTCTATCAGACGAAGATTACGAGTCTTGAAAACTTACGTACACGTATACGAACTGCTGCAGATAACATAACCTCGCAAATGCTCCAGAATGTGTTTAGAAATGCTGCGGAACGATTTGAGCTGTGCAGGGATACTGATGAGCGTCACGTCGAATCCTACTCTTAATTATTTAATAAATGTTACCACTTTATCATTTTATGATTGAATTCCATATAATTTCCAAGTGCTTCACAAAAATAGATCCTGACTTTATGTACACACTGTATACTGACTCTGCTAAAGTCTTCGTTAAATGTGACCATGGAATCATAGCACACAAACTTAAGAATACAGGAATTACTGGAAAGCTAGGAAGATGGATATTTGATTTCTTGACGCAAAGAACACAGCGTGGCAGTAAACGTAGTTAAATCGGAAGTCTCGGAAGTCGTGACCTCTGTCCTACAAGGGACAGTATTAGCTCCCTTTCTGTTCATAATAATGAGTGCATATATTTAGGACAGTATTGTATCATGCTTCGCAGATGACACAAAGATATGTAAGGAAATATTGAGCGAAGGTGACAGGAAAATTACAAAACGACATTGAAACATTATTCAAGTGGGCAGAAGACGACAATATGAAGTTCAACGAAGAAAAATTCCAACTTCTAAGATACGGTAATAGCAAGGAGCTGCAGAATAAGAGGTACAAAACTCTGCAAGACACAGATAACACCAAATCCACAAGTAAGGGATCTTAGAGTAATAATGTCTTCAGATACAGAATTGAGAGAGCATTACAACGTCAAAATTATAACGGCTAGAAAAATGATGGGAATCATCTGTAGGAGCTTCCGCAGCAGAAAAGCAAAAACCATGCTCAAATTATGGAAGAGTCTAGTCCTACTAATAATTGAGTATTGCTCAGTACTCACAAGCCCATACAAAAAACGAAACATTGCGAACAATGAAGCTATACAAAGGACTTTTACGTCTAAGATAGAGGAAACGGAAGGTGAAGACTACTGGTCTCGACTACAATCCTTGAAACTCTACTCTCTCGAAAAAAGGCGCGAGCTGTACACAATAATATATATATGAAAAATACTTGAAGGCTTTGTCCTTAACCTTAGAAATGAAATAGAAACAAACTAGAATGAGAGAAGAGGCAGATTTTGTACAGTCCCAGCTGCTGTGGGACGGGGGGCCCTGAAAACGAGTATGGAAAATACCCTCAGAATACGAGGCCCAAAGATTTTCAGTGCCCTACCAAAAGAAGTGAGGCATCTCCAGCACACCGACCTGAATAACTTCAAGAACCAGTTGGACAGATTCCTGCGCAAATTCCCTGACCAGCCATGCATGGCTGGCTACGAGGGCAGGAGAAGATAAGACAGCAATTTCCTCCTTCACCAAATCTCGCAAATGAGGTGGGATGCTGCAGAGGGGTCGACCGCAGGTCGATCCTGAACCGTCGTTCGAACTCGCATAAAGTAACAAAGTAAGTAACAGTAGATGGCCGAAGAGAAGAGAAAAAAACGAATGCAGTATACTGCAGTACACATCTTGGACCTCTCCGGCCCTAGTTCCTCTCTAAAAAATATATTATTGTTTGGTATTATTAAGGGGCTACGATTATTCGCCCCCAAAAGTACCCCTGCGGACCTGGTCATGTTGGTAGTTGTACGATTTCTTTGAGGTGATGTTTGATTTGATTGATCTATGTCTGGCATAACGGAAAATGGATGAATATGAATTGGGCGTGGCGTCAGAGGCAAATGAAAGGAATTGAAGCATTCGAAAAATTAATTTAATTTAGGAGAATCTAATTCGGAATGAGAGGATTACCTAGAATGAGACCTAAAAAAATATATGTAACTTAGAAGTTACAACAAAGTTCCATTGAAAAATGTCAAACTTGATAACAGAATAAATTTAATAAAAATATATAAAAGAAAATAAACGAACTTAACTGTTTAATATGGTTTTATTGTTAGTTAAGTTCGTTTAGGTAGAAAAAATGTCACGCACGAACTGTAATAGAGAGTTAGTCCATAGTTTAACCTACAAGAAATCACCTCAGTTTCATGAGGTTTCATCCTAAATGAAAATACTACAGTATTTTGAAATTGAAGGTGAAAAATTTATTGGCAGAAAAACAAAAATTTCATGGTACAACTGGTAATAAACGCTAAAAAAACAAAAAAGACTAAATAATAATAATAAAAATATACGTAATAATGAACTAAGTGTGTCAGTCCCCCATGTGTTGCCTGAGAACTAATTGGATAAGTGGCCAACCCAACCTGACTGAGGAGTCGGCAGCTAGGAGAGAACCCGAACCCTCGCCCTCCAGAGTGGCACCGAGACCACCGAGCTGCTGGGAGCTCGAGTAATAAAAATTATAAACAAACTAGGACTAAAAGAAATAAAGATACGAGTAGTAATGAAAATACCAACATCAATGTTAAGTGGAGCTATAGACATATTTGATATTATGACGCCCATAGTCTAGACTAGAAGACTTAAAGCCGGACTGATGAATAGCTTGGACAATTAGATTGTCTGAGTTTTGAATTTTTGCATTAGACTGTATTCGGCACGTTTTGTTACCTTCGGGAAGCTCGAAGCATTGTAGTTGGCAAATATTTTCGAAACAGCATCTTGGAGGCAATGTACGCGGAAGTCTGAAAAATCCGTTATAAAGAAAATTTGGGGATCTGCTAAACGCTCTTTTATAATCGGCTCGTATTTACTGTATATAGATAGTACAGAAATTATGAAAAGAGCGTCTTTACCTTTTTATGCAGAATCTCAAGTTCCTTATAATCGTGTCTTCGTTAGCGCAGAAACTTCTATATTATTTTCTTACGTATAAGTTGTCACTCGGGAGCTGGTGATAATTTGAGCCAGATAATTAAATTCTGATCCAACTTTCATTTTCAAAATAATAATAGCTCTGGTTTGAGCTTTTAAGATGAACTGCGTAACCTTAAGTTTCAGTAACATCAAAATTAATACGATTTTGTGAATAGAATTTGCAAATTTTTGCGAGATGATCCAGACCTTTAACTGAAGGGATTATTAATTTTACAAAGGACACCAAACGGCAACAGACTAGCTGGTCCCTACGAGGCTGTCTGTTTAAGAAGGAAGGTTAAAAGATGGAAGAAAATTTAAAGACGAGTCCAAATAAGCACACCGGACAAAAAATTAGTCACCCCTAATAGCACCGATAGTAGGAAGTTCAAGGTCACACAGAGGGCGCTGATGTAGCATTGGTAAGTGACAAGTAGCGGTGACGTAGCACACAGGATCAGATCTGTTTTGTGAGGTGGTGAAGAACAAAGTGTGTGTTGGATATAGTCTACAAAATGGGTCGTGAGGCAGACGTTACTCAGTGGCAAAAAGGAGCCATCGTGTTTGGCAGAGCCCACGGACACAAAATGTCTGAAGTAGCCCAATTTGTTGGTGTGTCAACGCGTACTGTCCAGCGAGTTTACAAAGAGTGGTGTAGTTCGCAATCAACTGAAAATCGACGGCGTAATTGTGGCCGGAAAACAATTCTCGACAATAGGGACCGCCGCCATGTTTCTCGTCTAGTAACTGCAAATCGTTTTCAAACCAGAGAACAATTGCTCCAAGAAACCAATGAGGTTCTCCAGCGACCAATTTCCGAACGGACATTGCGACGAGAACTGCATGCGATGGACATCTGGAGCAGGGTACCACGGAAGAGGCCGCTGTTAACAGCAGGTCACAAATTGGCACGTTATAAATGGGCTCAGAGGCACAAAAACGGGACTGCGGCAGATTGGAAACGTGTAATTTGGTCCGATGAGTCCCGTTTTTGTTTGTTCTCCAATGATGGGAGGCGACGAGTACATCGCAGGTCCAATGAAGCCTTTAATCCTGAATGCGTCTAAGGTGTTGTTCAGGCTGGAGGTGGTTCCGTGATGTTCTGGGGATGTTTTTCGTACCACGAAATGGGCCCTCTCGTTCCAATGACGATGAATTTGAACCAGCAGGCGTACCTCCGCATACTAAATGATGAATTGGTACACTTTGCCCTACATCTCCAGGACCAGCATCACATTGCCACTCCTGTCTTCCAGGACGACAATTGCCGTGTGCACAGGGCGAGAAGTGTGTGTGAGTGGCACGACGAACATTCTGCAACACTGTCTCACCTCGAATGGCCCGCCAAATCCCCTGATTTAAATCCTATTGAAAATCTGTGGGATTATTTGGAACATAATGTGAAGCGCAGGAATAGACACCCACGGACTCTGGCGGAACTTCGGGACCGGCTGATGAACGAGTGGCAGCAAATCGATGTTCAGTACATGCACAAACTCGTAGAGTCTCTGCCTCGCCGGATTCGTGCGGTTATCAAGGCCAGAGGCGCCGTCACACGTTATTAGGTACATTCTGAGAGGGGTGACTAATTTTTTGTCCGGTGTGCTTATTAAAGAAAGCGAAGAAAGAAGGGAAATGTAAAGATAAGTGAAAATTTTAAAGCAAAGGGGAACGAATCAGAGTAAAAATTCTTCAAAACTTTTAAAATCCGCTAACAACTGCTTCTAATTGGGGTTTTAAGGCAAGGTAAGCACCTAACCTCATTTTAATGGACTCTACCGAATTAATTTGAACTACGCTGCCTGGCAGTCCATTCCACAAATTAACTATACGATTGGAGGAAAAAAATGTTATTTTCATTAGAATTGAAGTGTTTACCCACCTACTAATTTCAGACCATTACCGCGAGTTCTATCTGCATTTGTGAAAGTGAAATATTTTTCGGCGTCTACTTTATTAAAACTGGATTAAATCTCTTCCAGTGCGCTTTTTTACGAGTAAGAATAAATTTAACGTTTTTAAAAGGGCAGCGTATGATTTGTTTCTAAGTCTAGGAATCATCTTGGTAGCCCGTCGCTGCACTTTCTCCATTCTATGTCCTGCCCTTTGCTTTGTCCGGAGCTATAGGGTGCGTCCCTCTGTGGCCAATGTGGGAATGCATCTTTCTCTGATGTAAAGTCTATCTCTCTGCCTTCGTGGATCATTGGACCCGCCTGGCGACCCGGCTGATCTCCTGCTTATGTTTCTTTTTCTCCTTTCCCCCCACTCCTTCTGGCGTTTTTTTACGTATTTGGCTTTGTTTTGGACCTTGACTTGACTCTTTCCTTGCACCTTGAGTGAGGGAGGTGGTTATCCTTCACCCTTGTCACTCTTAAACCAAACCCAAGCCCTGTCCATGCCATGTTTCACCGCGCATGGTGAATGAAGTTTCCTTTTTTTTTTTTGCTATGCCTTCTACTCCTCGACTTATGACCTCTGCTTCTAATTCTCGGACTACTACTACTGTTAGCACTCGGGTGGTGGGCAACCAAGCCCTCGAGTCCTCTACCACTGGAAAACCGCATCCTGATAGGGTTGACCCCCCTCGGGCTGCAGAACACTCGCGTCCTCCTCGTTCTAAGATTTCTCGTACGTCTTATTCCCGCAAGTCTTTTGACCCCTTCGTAGGGGCCGACGACTCTGACCCGGATTATCCTCAGTTCTTCCGCCTCTCCCCCTCTCTCAAAGCTGGATGTTTTTGAGGTCTACGATGACTTCACTTCCCGTTGTGGCAATCCCCGACAGATGTGGCCCCAGAACGATGGCCCTCATGTGGTGGAAGTCTCCTCCAGAACCCAGCACCAGAAGGTTTCGGCCCTCTCGACCCTGACTTCTGCTCCCCTGGATTGTCTCCCCGACTCTTCCTTTAACACCTTGTACTTGTGTAGTGCATGCCCCCCGCCTTTTGGAATACTCAGAGTCGGATCTTCTCACCCGCCTCTCCTCAGAAGGTGACCCGTGTTTACCGCCTCCAGCCCACCCCCAGTATGGTTCAGGAGGCAAGGATTCCATCTCCCTTATTGATCCCGACTTTTGCTCGTTCCCACTTATCTGAGAAAATTAGGACCAGTTATCTTCAATTTTCGGTCCGCCGTTATACCCCCAGACCACGCCGGTGTTTCACTTGCCAGAGGTTCGGACACGTCAGTAAGACATGACGAAGTTCCCCTGGTATTTGTGTTAACTGCGCGTCTCCAACACGTGGCTTATCCTGTTCAAATCCTCCCCGCTGCGCCAACTGTGAATAAGACCACGCCGCCGTCTTCTTTTCCTGTCCGACCTACTTATTCGAGCGTGAGGTCCTGTCAGTCCGGGAATCTGACAAGGTCAGCTTTCAGGAAGCGAGAACCCGCGCTCTTTCCACCCGGCTACCTCCCGTTCGCCCCGGACTTCGGTCACCTCCGTACCGTCCTCTACTACACCTTATCATTCTAGGCCCGATCAGGCCTCATCCACCCGTCCCCCTATCCCGTCCTCTACCTTCTCGTCGTCTCCACACCCCCCCCCTGTTCACTTTTCCACCCGCCCGTCCCCCCAGAACTTTCAATCCCACTCTCCCCATCTGCTCCACCTCAGTAGCAACTAACTCGTTTACTGACCCTCCTGAAACAATTGCTGACATTTCAGCATACACAGTATATTGAAAACCGCTCCTCCTTCTGGTCTCTCTCCTCCCCCTCCGCGCTCTCCTGTTAAACGACCCACCACCAGCCCCCGACGTTTGCGTCCCTCTGCCAAACTCCCCTGCTCAGGTCTCCCCGTCTCCTCGTTCTCTCACGCCCTTTCCCGCCAGTTCTCTCCCTCCCGCCCCCATACCCCTCCCGTCTACAGTGATCCCTTTCGTCTTGCCGGCTCCTCTGAGTTCCCCCGCCTCCTTTCGCGACCGTCCCCTCCCCTCCACCATTCCGGATGGTGATCATGCAGCTTCTGATCTTCGAGTTCAAGTTGACGTCCATCCTATCCCCCCTTCTCCTCCACCTCGCTCCCTCCTTGACCTCCCAATGCTCCCAGCATCCTCTTCTCTACATTCACCCCGCCCTGCTTCGTATCCCCCGTCTCCGCCCCGCTCCTTCTTGACCTCCCGATGCCGCCGGCATTCTCTCCTCCACCCGACCCCTGAAATTGGATTCACCCCGCCCCGCTTTGCACCTTCCCGGGCAACGAGTGTGCGGACGCAGCGACAAGGGAGGTGTCCTCCCTACCGTTTGACCCTAACACACACCTCCCGGCGTCGGATTTCACGAGGGTTTTCCGGGACGCACTCCTTCGGCGGTGGCAGCGCCAGTGGGAGGATGTGTCCGGGAACTTCCTGAGAGCCTTCAAGCCCACAATTTGTCAATGGCCTTCCTCCTGCCAACGTGATCGATGCTTTGAGACCGCCCTGGGGCGGCTTCGTATTGGTCATATTCGTCTTACGCATGGTCATCTTATGATGGGGGATCTTGCTCCCTTCTGCCCTCGCGGCATTCCTCTCTCCGTCCCACATTGCCTCTTGGTTTGCCCTGCCTTTGCCACTTCCCACTTCCCGCTCCCAGCTCCTCCCTTTCTGCCCTTCAGACTCCACTCTTATTCTCTCTCTTTTGTTGGGTACGCCATACCTACACCGAAGGACACACTTTTCTCCTTTCTCCGTTAGACTGGTCTCTTATTCTCCATTTAATGTGACTCGGGTACAGGGGCGTACCCAGGATTTGGTACATTTACTAAAGCCAATATTCATGTATTAACAAAGCCTTATTTACAGTAAGTGTAAACTAAATTAGATAAATCAATAGATTTACCACACATTTTTCATGCGAAAAATACTGAGTAAAAAATGATAGTTACATTACTATGTGTGTACAGACAGGATTTAACATAGAGAATACTGAAACATTTTTGAGCTTTCATTGTGCACAAGACAGTACAACTGAGTGAAAAGCAATAAGCTGGGGAAAGGAAACAGATATGGTCTGTCCAACAACGCTCTCAAATAACCTTTGGAAAAACAACATAGTCAATAGCAATAGTTTACTAATGATATTAGTATTACCTTCAAATCTCCACAGATCCTCCAGTTATGTTGGTCTTATACGAGAGCATCCAGTAAAATTTTCGTGTTATCGTAGCTCTCATTAAGTTGTACGGAATGTGCTACAGGGACTGATGCAACCCTATTCCCAATGTTGAGAAGTACTGCTTTCAAACTTCGTTTAGACGAGTCTATAAATAGCCTCCATTCTGATGCGTTATATGGCAGGCCCAAGGATTCGATTAGCCCCTCAACATTGCAGCCGTACACTAAGGAAGAGGTACTTTCGTGCACTGCAAAAAACTTGCGGAATTCTTCCTCTCGTTTCCTATACCAGGAGAATGTTGTTCCCGGAGCCAGCAAGTTGTCCTCTCGAAGTCGTGAGCCCAAGATCTCGGCAGCTAATTTGGAAAGTCCTAAATCCCTGGTAAGATCATTAAGTTTGGCCTGGTTGAGAGGCCTCGGCTCATTTGAGCGGTATTTTGAGGTATATACGACTGGGACTGGTCATTGGCATTGGTCATTGATTCATCATCAGAATCATCGAAGTCCAGGGTTTGAGGTGGGTCGGGTATTGGAATTCCAGGACCATGGGGTACAGGTCTCATAGCAGAAGGAATGTCAGGGTATACAACAGTGTGTTTATTCTTCTTGTTAACTCCTGAAAATAGAAACACAGAAACATGGATATAAAACTTGCATATGAAATAGAAGCATCATTCAGACAGTGGCGGCTCGTGAGGGAAGGCTGCGGTCTGTAAGATATGAAATAGGTCGATGGAGTCTGTATATTTTCTTTCTTTTTCATTCATATTGTCCCTTCGGGGACAATATGAATGAAAAAGAAAGAAAATATACAATCATTGTATATGTAAATGTAACTTGTATAACAATATGTATGTGTAAATGTATTTTCTATAACAATATGTATATGTAAATGTATGATTACCATTATGGTGAATATTATGCTATATATGGTGAATATTACATTATGGTGAATATTATGTCAAGTTTCATACGAGGATTTCAAAATATTTAAGAAAAATAAATTTATAAGCCCACCTTGGAGGTTTGTCATGCAGAAATAGCAATCTGTCACGTGATCCTTTCCTTTCCTCTCCAAATCATGGGAATTCCAAAAGGCAAAGATTTCGCTCTGCCTTTGCTCCATCTTCTCAAATTTTCAATGCACGTCTTGCAGCACATATGAGGGGCGAAATTTTTGTCCTGGTCCCCTAGCTTAATTCCAAAGTATGCTCTATACATTGTCTTCACAAATTTAGTGATTTGGGGACTGGTTATTCGGCATGGTAACCGTCCCACATATGTAGCAGAATCTATTGGGATCATTTTTACACGCTCTATTCATTATGAAATATTTTATCTATATGCCTGAAAAGTAAAAAAAGATATTATACAAGTGAAACAAGTGATGATAGATGTTACTGTTCCAATTCCGCTTTGACAAAATCACGAAAAATTCTATTTTACTTATGAAGCCATAGCCGGATAACCTGAGCTGATTGAGAAAAACGGATTGCAGATTCGAAATCAGCAGGAAACACACTATAAGAATCACTTACAAAACCCTTGACAGCAAAATTGATGCATACCATGATACCAGTGTTATGAAAGCTTGGTTTGGCTGTTTTTGGGCTGGTTTTTAAGCATGATTTGGTGGGTTTTTAATTTTTTACCTGGCAACACTGGCCTGGGATGACAGGTTTGGCATCATTATTTTATATTAATGCATATAGAATAAATTCATAATAATTTCAAATGTATTCTTACTATAAAATATACAAATTAAAACAAAACCTGCTTATCTCTGTAACTGTATGTACAAACTTTAGTACATAGTTATAGAGATAAGCACATTAATAGACACCGGTACAAGACCCAAGGTGGGGGAGCGACCGCCTCTGTCGACCCCCCCATCCTTCGGTACGCCCCTGCTCGGGTATAATTTCTTCCTCTCTGCTGTTTCTACTACTTTCTCTTTTCTCACGATCTTTTTTTCCGCTGCTCCCTCTCCACCGTTTCTCCCCCCCTATTTCCTCGCGTTCTCTCCTTATCCTAGTATCGGCGCGATATGACCTCGGCATCGAAGCGCCGGTGAAGCACTGCTATTTATTCAATTCAGTCATTCCATGTCCTGCAGTAAATATGGGGACCGGAAGTGAACGCAATATTCCAGGTAGGGGCGTACTAAGGAATTATGTAATGCTAGCATTCTTTTCTCCGACTTACTGTAAATTCAAATGATCAAAATAAATGCTAAGATTCTATGCACTTTTCTTGTCGGCAACAATAATACCTAAATCTTTCTCTTCCGTAACATTCGTTAGTGTCTTGCCGCGCATAAAATACTTTTCTTCAACATTGTTTCTGCTGATCTGCAACGTTTTACATTTGTTCATATTAAAGTTCATTTGCCAAATTTCTGCCCACTCGTATAACTTATTAACAGTTTGAAGAAGATATTAATATCTTATCACTGGTGTAAACCAAGTTATACTCAAGCAGCAACTATAGATAGTTGAATTAGCCATTGTAGTTAAATAGTTTCCTTGAGTACATACAGTAGTTGCAGAGGTCATTTAAATGGGACCTTTTAAAACCAAACTGATTAATAGGCATTTGGTACGATTGGTCCAATACCGATTGGTCCAACTGGTAGTGTATACAACGACGAGTATAACTTAAAACCAATAGTTTACGTGGAAATGTTGGGGTTCGACTTACAACATTACTGTGTTAAATTTCATAAGAGTCGCATCTCTTTTCCCTTTACAACTGCTTTTGTGAAACCCATGAAGCGGTGTGTGCGCGAAATAGTGTTATCCGAAAGAGGAAAGGAAAAACCCTATGCACCGTAATGTAGAGGTACGTGGTCTATACGGGGGCGGAGCCCCCGTACCCCCGAGACCTAAATTATACAATGGGATAAGTGTGTGGAGAAACTGTACCCACCATGCCTGGGCAGCCGGAACAAGGAACAAACTACTGTAAAGGGTAAATACGACATTATAAACAGTTTTCATTTATTACATACCAATAAAACCTTTAAAAGCAATATAATAAGTTTGTTTCAAATAAAAAGAAGGATTAGTATTATTATACTTCTGTACACCACCAGTATTTCCAAATATTAAATCGCCATAATTAACAAATCTATCTGTAGTAGAAAACCAAGGTTCTCTCTTACTAAAAATATTAGCATTACTACCATAGGCTTTAATCTGATACTGAATACCTGATACTGCATTTTTCTCTTAGTTAATAAGTATGCTTTATGCTTTTAGTTTAATATGTAGTTTTTAGCTATAGTATGTTTTATAAATAAACAAAGTAATATGTAGCTTTTAGCTATAGTATGTTTTATAAATAAACAAAGTAATATGTAGCCTTTAGCTATAGTATGCTTTATAAATAACAAAGTAATTTCAAATAATTATTATATCAATTTCTGTAAATAAAGTTTTTTTCTAAATTTCATTTAACTTCATTCCATTTAACGCCCGATTGGACGAATCGTCGTTGGAAAGATGGTCTCTTGGACGAATTGTCTGATTGGACCAATTGTCTGGGACCGGATTAATAGTCCATAAATGATCATTGGTGTCCAGAAAATTCGGTTAGGTTAGGTTAAGTCTTGAAATTTCGGTTCAGTTAGGTCAGGTCAGGTCAGGTAAAAAAAAAAATTGCTCCGAACTAATAATGCCCTTGAAGCATTTCATTCCGCATTGAAATCATCAGTTACAAGCAGACTAAAATTTCACATTTGCAACGAGGAGACAAACCAAGTAAAAAGAAAAAATCTGTTGTTCATAGCTTAATTTCATTTTAACTTTTCTTTTCAAGTCTCAAGAACGAATCTTCCAAGACGGAATCTTCTTTTATGTTTTACCCATTATTTAGGGTATCTCTTTTAGTTTTTAGTTTCAAACAACAAAACAATTCCTTTAATAAATCTTTTCAAGTTCTCGTTTTGTTTTCATTATAGCTGGCAAATGTGATTTAAATATTTTTTGCTATCTGAGCTCATAGATTTACTTCAATTTCCCGAGACCGAATATTCCTAGCACCATAATCATTTATTCCGCGTAGTAAAAGTTTCTTGAGTAATTTAGAGAAATACAGTCGGAGTCAACAGCAATAGGCCTGCAGTTATTGCTTCGTAGAATGTCCCTTTTTTTATTTTTTGACAAGGGGTGTAATATATTATATATATATATTCCCTCATAATCTGTAGGAATATAATTATGACCAAGCACGTCTGAAAAAAAAAAAAAATGAGATACGAAGATTCACCAAGTTATTAGCATTCCTTAATTAAGTGCCCATTCGATAGGTCATCTACACTCAACAGCAGCATTTCTTAACCTGGGGTTAAATTTTGTTTGGTGATCATAAGTATATAGTGCACATTATAAGTCTGCTAATGTTATTAAATTTTGTCTTCGAGGCTACTTTTTTCCGTATCCTAATGGAGGGGGAAATCGGGTAGAGCGAACTGGTCGAAAGGGGAAATGACACGAAAAAGGTTAAGAACCGCCGCTCTACAGTATACAAGAGGAAGAACGTACCATAAGTTTAACAAAATGGAAAGCAAAGAAAAAGTAGGAACAATCTAAGCGGAAGCGGCCTTTGTACAGAATATGGTCCTTACGTATCTAATACTAGGGTCGAATATTGAAAACACTTTAAATATAACTATTTCAATTTGAAAAATTTGCAGAACGTGGTTTACATTTGGAAATTAAAATGAATGAGACTCGTGAATGATGTTCCCAGTTTTGTAATTTGGATATCCACACGCGGGATGGTGCGAACTAATTTCAGTATGAATATTTATAAATGAAAACGGGGCTTATGAGGTGATTTGTTGTATTTGTTGCAGTGTTAACTACCATCAAATTAAGGGAATGCGCACAACATGGAACAAATGTTACAGATTCGTTTATGTTCAATAAAATGTGCCTAAACTCCATTATATTTTCCTGCTATATTCCCATTATTTTCATAGCCTTGATCCCAAACAGTCCTTAATATCCAAATCCTCTGTCTTCATCTTTTTGTCTTTCATTTCAATGAAGTCGATGAAGCTTTCATCGATCCTGCACTCCCCATCAGTATATATATATATATATATATTAGTGATGCACCGATTAATCGGCATCGGCACCGGCTTCGGCCAAATTTGGCCGATGATGTGGCCGATTATATTTGTTTGATTTTTAAAAATAAATAATTTAATGTGGGAGGATCGGATGGCTGTAAGGGGTGATGAGGAGGCCATTATAAAAAAAATTAAAAAGTTAAAAATATTGTATAATAAACACACTTGTTAGATATGACCTTTGTTGAAAGATAGCTAGTGGGTACTTACTGTATTATTGCACCATACATAAAATTATTATTTTCACCTTTCTCTATGAAAAGGTGAAAAACGAGAAAACGAAACAGATGTCATAAATTAGTTGTAATAAAGGTTTTATGTAAAAACGACTTTCTTTGAGTAAAATGTGCAAATAACTGAATTAATCAGAACTTCAGTAGGCCTATTAGGTGTTTGTTCCCTGTTCCTCTATTTTTTATTCAATGTTTTGAAACAAAATTCCAGTTAAAACGAAAAATTCAGACTCAAAATCAGGTTTCAGCTATTATGATGTTATTACTCCATTATAATAACTAATTTATTAATCTACTGTACACTAGGTAGGTACTGCAGATGGTAAGCTGGTTAGAGAGGGATATATAAAAAATTAATAATTTGATACCAACATAAGAAATCTTCAAAAATTTTAAATTTTTGTTTATTAATTGGCATCGGCTTCGGCTAAAATTTGCCATCGGTGCATCACTATATATATATATATATTATATATATATATATATAATATATATATATATATATATAAAATTTCGAATCATCTGTTAGTTGTTCTTTGTGTGGAACAGCTGGTGTACAGTGAAATAAAACTGAGTAGTACAGTGATTAGATTTCTTCACCCTCGAGATAATTTCTGCTCTTACCTGGAACCTAATAAATTTCATTCTGTATGGTGGGTGAAAAATACTGTTAGTCGTGTTTCCTTTTATAATATCCTCAATGTGTGCTGAAGTTCGTTATCAGGTCTATCACGTTAAAAAGTTTGAAGTACCAAATACACAGCAGAGATAGTGTCCACGACGACTTTCAGCACGTGGCTCCGCTTTTTCCTTTCAACTTTTGGAGCCTTTTGGATATAATTATGAATTGTGCAACCCTCACCTAAGCATCTTTCAAAGTCTTTCCAGAATCCAGACCAGGAATGACTTGCGATGCTCCGGAGAATTTTCATGTTCAGAAATTTTAAGATTTAAATGCTTCCAGTTACAGAAACCTTTTGTTGGATGTCATAGAGCAGTTGTCCTATACAGAAACCGTTTCCTCTATACTATTTTCTCGTTTGGAAGAATAGATAGATAGATAGAATAACCTTTATTAATAATAATAAAATGAATACATTTTTTCAATTTACGATGACATGAATAATTGTGAAGCTCGACTATTTATTTAATTTAATTTGGCCCTTAAGCTTTACTGGGCTCTTATTAAAAATATGCAGCTAGTTGTTATTAATTAATAATAATAAATAAGTAATTAAGTATTATTAATAGATAAAACATGTATTACAATATTAGTGGACATTAATCCTAGATTTTTGTTAGTATGCCATTATTAATCGGGATTTCAACTTGGTTCTAACAAATTTACATTCACAATATTTTTTTATATCGGCATGCATGTCATTCCATAGTTTCAATCCAATGAAAATGGGTAGTTTTTGAGACGAAGACAATCTAAATTGAGGTATAACAAGCTTTGATCTATTTCTGGTCTGATACGAGTGGATTTCTTGATGAGTTACAAAATATCGATTTACTCATTGCAAATTAATGATTTTGTTCTTACACTTGTAAATAAAAATAAGATGTGCTAGTTTGGTTATATCGTTGAGCTTTAGTAGGTTTAGCTCTTTAAATAATGCACTAGAGTGATCAAGGAAATCAGCATCAGATAATAACCTTATTGCTCGTTTTTGGATGACAAAGATACCATTTAATGCGTTGTTAGCGGAGTTTCCCCAAACAAGAGTGCAGTATGTTATATAGGGAAGAAGAGTATGATAAAGAGCCAATAAAACTTGTTTAGGGACTACATTTCTAAGTTTAAACATTATAGCAACGCTCCTTGAAATCTTTTTCGCGATATAACTTGCATGATCACTCCATTGCAAATTCTTATCTAGCATTACACCAAGAAATTTTGTTACAGTACACTCCTTTATGGCGATTTCATTTACATTAAGTTCATCAAGATATACATTTCTTTTATTAGTAAAAATCATGAAATTTGTTTTACTGGTATTTAGGAAGAGTTTATTGGTGGTCAACCATTTCATTACACTGATGAATTCTGAATGAAATATATTCTTAGTTGTATTAACATCTTTGCAAGAAAAAGAGACAGTTGTATCATCTGCAAACATTATGAAGTTCATTACATCAGATGAACGTGGAAGGTGGAAGGTCATTTTATATAATAAAAATAACAGTAGACCCAGAACTGAGCCCTGTGGCACACCATGTTTGACAAGCGCTTTAGTTGAGCAAACCTTATTTACTGATGCAAAATGATATCTATTGGACAAATAACTTTTAAACCAATCACTGATTGCTCCTCTAAAGCCGTAACAATATAATTTATTAAGTAGAATATTATGGTCTGTTACATCAAACGCCTTACTCAAATCCACAAATATTGATATCATTATTTCTTTGTTCTTCTTAGCTATATTTACATTTTCCATAAGATTTAAAATAGCCATTTTCGTTGTTTTATTATTACGGAAGCCGTATTGATTTGGAGATAATAAATTGTAGGATTCTAAATATCGCTGCATTCTACTTTTTACAATTTTTTCAAAAACTTTGCTGAACACATACAATGGACACATTGACCTGTAATTTGTTGCTAGGGTAGGATCACCCCATTTAAAAAGGGGCGTTATACATCCAGTTTTTAGCATTGATGGGAATATTCCTTTGGAAATACTTTGATAATTTTAGCCAAAGTTACAGATATCTTATCATTAACAAGTTTCAATATAATTATGTACAGGAATGTTATGAATGTTATTTTTTTGTATTTTTTAATTTACCAATAATATTCTGGACCTCAGTAGAGGTAGCAGGAACAAAAGAAAATTAATTTAGTGGGCTGAGTGCATATATTCTAGAGGTGAGTGATCATTATTTATTAATTGTGAGCGAAGCTTATCCGCTGTTGAAGTAAAATGTACATTTAAAAGAGTCTGCAATAGCAGTATCATCAGTAATTTCTTTATCAACCATGTGACTAAAAATTAAAATCTATCAAAATAATTAACATTATATGCAATATTGAAGGGAAAGGCCTGATCGATCGGAATCTGAAATAATATTTAAGCTAAGCCTTGTAGAAAAGGTTATGACCGACCCTAAGTTGGGAATTTTTTTTTCAATACAAAAAAAAAAATACCATTTTTACATATGATCTGTCAGGATCTTTTATATGTAATCATTCTTTTTGTTATTTATGAATGTAATATAACCATTTAGTGATAAAACAGTATTTTTAAACTGCCTGTATTTTATTTTCGGAGCTTACCTATCAAGAAGCCAGAAAACTGGAATTGTTACGACCGTCACGAAATTTTCGTTTTCTTTTTAGCGAGCAAGGATTTTAACCAAATTAAAAATAACTTCGTCCCGTTTTAGTATATAAAGGGCTATCTTTAGTTCCCAAAAAAAATTTTTGTACTGCTTGTAGTTTGGAAGAATATGATCCATACCAGGCCTACTTCTAAAACGATTTTAGTGGGTGGGTTAAAGTATTTTTTTTGTATTTGCATTTGATCATTAACTAGGCTGACCATACGTACCGTTTTGAACGGGACAGTACCGTTTTTTTTATATTTCTTGGCCGTCCCGTCGTTTTAATAAAAATGTCAATTTTGTCCCGGTTTATGTACTTACTTTTTCATGAATACAGAATATTACATAACCCCCGTCCCTTTTTTGCCATCCCAATGTCCCGTTTTTGT
The DNA here is from genome assembly GCA_023014485.1 of Bathynomus jamesi. Lineage (NCBI taxonomy): Eukaryota > Metazoa > Arthropoda > Malacostraca > Isopoda > Cirolanidae > Bathynomus > Bathynomus jamesi. The sequence goes on along the minus strand of JAJOZX010001429.1, from coordinate 844,750 downwards.
CTCAAGGAAATATGGTCAGCCTATCATTAACACAAATCAAATGTATAAGTTGATGCATATACTGAGAATCGCATTCACATTTAAGTGATAAAAATTGAAGACAAACAAAACCTACCTCTCACTCCGAGGCTCTCGATCACAGTGTCACCGACTTTAAACTTTATCTGAACAATAACAATGCGAACAATCGCTACCTATTGGCATTAAAACAAAGCTTTCATTTTCTATGAATGTGTGTAGTTATTATCGATAACTTTAGAAAATGAGACCGTTAGTCTGACAGTAGAAAATCAGCTCGCACCAAAAAATCAGTCTGGACATTGTTTTCTGTCTGAAAGTCAGTACTGTACTGACCAAATCAGTACGTCTGGTCACCTTATCTATACATATCTCTTATCTATAGCCATAAATATCTATACGAAAATATCTACATGAAGCCCCTAACCAAATTATTTTTTAGTAATTAGGTAGGCATTTCAAGCACTTAAAAATAAACATCATTTGGGCGAAATGCTCTTAGTTTATTTTAGTAGGTGGGTGAAATCTTTCTGTACGTGGGCAACTGCCCACCCAGTTAACATGTCAGAAGTAGGCCTGACGCATACGCCCGCAACACTCGCACATTGTTGCGACCATCATGGCTATTTCCTGCATTTCTAATGGAATTTTGGCACATGTGACCCTACTAATAATTTTTTTAATTTCTAAATTACATTAAAGTAATTTCTACTTTAAAGTTATTATAATTTACATAAAATGTGCGTCTTAAAAAAGCACTCACTCTTGGGTCATTCCACCGTGACGATCGCAACATTTGGAGCAATTATTTAGTAAACTAAATAAAAAGGTATAAGTATGGGAGGTAGGGCAAAACTGCTATGAGACACTGTGAAGTATGCTCTCGGCATAGGTGCAGGAAGCGGGGGGGACAGAGGGAGCGGATGCCTCCCCTGAAATTTCGTTCGGGGGCAAATGACCTTTTTGCCCTGACAAAACGTCCCTACCAAGACACACAAAGGACCATCAAAGTGAAAAAAAAGGGGGAAGGAAAACGAGAGAGAGAAAAGTATTTGTAAACCGCCATCTGGCAACAGTGCATCAACTGGCCCAGCTGATCCAGGCCACAAAACTTTGCACAATAGGGTAGGTCGAATTTGTACCTACGGGAATTTTTTTTTTCGAATTTGAGCAACCTGGTATCGCAAAAGTTGCATATGGATATGAGAAAGACATAAAAAAAATTAACTTCATATGTGAGTAACCGCACTGTCCTAAGCGAGCTAAAATGAGAAAATTCCTTATTTTTGGCTATTTTCATCCAAAAAGATAATCTTTTGAATTTTGATTAGCCTGTTATCGTATAATTTGTATACTGATGAGGAAAACATTCTTTAAAAATATTACTGGCCTTAGAAAATATCTTCCACTGCCCCAGGCGAATGAAAAATTGGCCAATTTCCTATTTTTTAGCTATTTTCGTCAAAAGATGAATTTTAGAGTAGTGATTGACCTGTTGTTGTAAAAGTTGTGTATTAATTAGTAAAACATTGTGTGAAAATATTAGTGGCATCAGACAATATCTTCCATATCCCAAAGCTAGTGAAAATTAGCAAGTGCCTTGCACTATTTCTAGCTATTTTCGTCCAATCTATCTGTATTTGAAGTTATTTTCCGAGCACTTTTCTATTGACACGTAATCGTCTAATGTCTATCTGAGACGGTGAGTTGCCCTTTTAATTGCTAAGGGGAAGACCAAGCTGTGTACATCGACACATGACTAACTGCAAGGTAACATTTCAAGGTCATACAAGGGCATGCCTCTCTCAGTCTGTAGCTGCAGCTGGCCTTCACGCTGTCAGTATTACTGGAAGAACCGTGGAAGGTGGTGGGTCTCTGCTGTATGGTGTAACATGCGGCAGTAAGCAACAGATCACTGTTTATTATTTGTCTTTGGTTGTCTTTTATAGGATTCTGATTGATTCTTTGTTTGCAGAAAAATTATTATTCATGAATAATAAGTGAGAAATAATAATTGACTAAAAATGGTTCAAACTAAACTAGAGAACAATCCAAGTGTCCTATATCTGGGAACCCTTGTTATATGTCTTATAATGGTTTACCAACTTATGAATCCGTCGTGAAGCACTGTCTAATGCTAACAATTTGTTCAACATCTCACATGTTGCTAGTGAAGTGGAAAAAATGTGGGCTACATCAAGCATACCCATTATTTCATACCAGCAAGTTGTGGCAAAAATCAAAGCTTATGCTAAATATCGGAACATTTTGAAACCCGACAAGCAATGTAAAGATAATGAATAATGATACTTATAAATTGAGGATAACCAATTTCAGAAAAGCTTCAAAGCTGTTTGACATTGCCGCCTGTAAATGTAGTAAAGTTTGTAATTGTCCAAAAGAGCACAAGGTGCGTAAAGAAGAGATCGAATTCCTGAATGATCAGCGAAGTGCAAGAAAATGATCATAGGAAGTGTTGATCGGAAGAAGACAACAGATGAGAAAGAGCTTGAAACGAAGAGAAGAAATTCCATGCATCGAGAACCGCCACTTAGGCCATCGCGAGCCGCGCAGTGAATACCACTGGTGTAACGCATGGCCCAAACGCCTTTTCTGGTCCCATTGGCAAAGCACTGGCTTTGTAATCCTTCATATGAACTATGCACTTCGGCAACTTACGTGATAAGAGTTTACGCACCGGTGTGGTTCAACATCAAGATTTCTCCATTGTGCTATAATGGAACACGACACTTATTTCAATTGGTAAAATGCTCCCGCTACATGCAGGTGAAGGAGAAACAGATTGTATATGATGCCATTGGCCGGAACAGCGACTTTGCTCATCCTAAAAATATATTGCTTGCTATATTAACAGATGAACGGAGTCGCATTCGAGAACTTGCGCTGAGAAGAATCCTAACAGCACGGTCACAGCAGAAAGAAGGGAACCTACCTACAATCAGGCAGTTCAGGATTCCACCCATCAACTATGATGCCATCGACTATACTGATCTCAGATTGGCAGGCAGTTGAGATAACAGAACCTCCACTAACAAAAATATTGGATGATAACGAGGACTCGAGGTCCAGTCTTATATCAAGAACGAAGTAACACTCCCCTCCGCGTTTGAGATGGGGAGGAAATGCCGTGTCATACGCAAGCTGTGGAGAGATGCGTTAAGTTGGTAACTGAGGCATCATCTGTGTGTGGTGAGTTACAGAGAGATGCTTTCATTAGAACTAAGTTGAAATCCCAAAAACTGATGGGAGTATTAGACGGTTGGGTGGATAGGCAGGGACGGGCGAAACTCGATATGCAACCACCTCCTCGTGGTGAGTTCTGGGTGATAAGAAATTCAAATTACTTATCAGCTGAGAGTTGCATTTATATTTTATAAATAAAATAGACTGTTCTGTGGCCAGTAATATTTTTAGAGTTTTTCCTCATCAGTAATAGTATGCAGCTTTTACGGCGACGAGCCAATCAAAATTCCAAAATTAATTTTTAGACAAAAATAACCAAAAATATGTAAATTTCTAATTTTTCACTCGCTTGTGACAGTGGAAGATATTTTCTGATGTCTGTAAGATTTTTACAGAGTGTTTTGTTCATCAAAACGCATCTTTTATGACAACAGGCCAATAAAAAATCTAGAATTAATTTTTTTTGACGAAAATAGCCAAAAATAGCGAAAGTGCTAATCTTTCACTCGCTTGGAGCAGTGAAAGATATTGTTTGAGGCTAGTAAGATTTTTACATGGTGTTTTCCTCATCAAAATGCATCTTTTACGACTACAGGCCAATCAAAATTCCAAAATTCATTAATTCGACCTACCCTATTGCAGAATCGCACGAGACAGTAGGAAGGCTGTTAACAAAAGCAAGGTAAGTTTTAGCAAAGATGATGATGGTCCGTAGCTGCCGCCGAATGCCTAAATCTGGGTGTTTATTTAACCATAAAGAAATTATTTATTAAAAAATAAACAATCAATAAAACAACTGAAATTTGATAGTTCTTTGGCAGTTTATGGTTGGCTTGTAGCCTACTCAAGAGAGTTTGCGGAGCATAATTAGGCCTACCGATAAGAGAATTTTTTTATGGAAATAAGATGTCAGGCAATGCATGTGATGATTTATTTGAGTTCAAAAAATGAATTTCATAAAGAATATTTGTATCATTAGCAATTAGCCCTTGCCGGGATATTCCTTAACCATAAAAGAATTGTATAATGCCGGAAGAGAAATGATTCACTGATAGCGGAATATATTCAATTATAGGGCTTTCAAAAATAAACATAATTATCTATTATGAGTGATAAGAATCCCCTGAAACCCCGCTGGGGGCCCTTAAGTGAGCCTCTGGACCCCACGCTGCTGTCGCACTTGCATCCTATCCACACTTGAAAAACGCCCCTTTGGCTACATTTTACCCCCTATCCACCCAAAAAATGCTTCCGGCGCCATTTGTTCTGGAATATATTGTTTCAATTTTTATATATAGGCCTCCGAATTGATGTGGCGATCGCAACACGGAGAAAACAGTATCCAATTTCGTGTACATATTGTCCAAATTTGCGAATTGTGCAAGATGATTCAAATATTTTTTAGTTGTTGTTGTAAACAAATGATTAAGCTTTGTGCTCATATATATTATAGTTTGTCAATAAATCTTTCTCCAGAAATGAGATAGAGACAATAATATGCTATGACGGTCGCAACATTTTGTCGTGACGGTTGTAACATTTCCGAAGTGGGGCATATAAATTCAACGTTCACCTCGCTCTTCCTTTCGTAAACGCCAAATCTTGCTTGTGCTTCGCCGTCGTTCTTCTTCACATAAACAGAAACCTTTGCGTGGGCTTCGTCCCCAATCTTTATTACGAGAATATGATACAGTTCGACTTCGCCCTCGTCCGTTCTACAGTTATCGAAAAAACTAACTCGGGTTTCGGCCTCGCTCTTCCTCATGCATACATCAAGATTCGTCCTCGCTCTTTCTTACGTACACATGGAACTTTAAAGTTTTCAAACACCGCAATTTACGATTGACTGAGAATTTTAAATGAAACCAAGTCAATATCATTATCTGCAAAGTCAAAGATACTCGTACGAGGAGCGCGTGCTTCATTAATTAGTGTTTTCTCGCAGGCAATTTACTTCGATATTACGCTAGCTTTATTTTTAATGTAAAAATTACATTCCCCGGTGTAACTTTACCCAAGATTGAACATTCATATCGGTATTGTCACTCCCCTGGGTCTTGTTGCCTCTGTTCACCAAATTTCATCCCTCTAGAACTATTTGGATGATTTATCAGTATAATATTCTCCAGGCCGAAGGACTTGATCCCAGATAATGTATGTTAAAAGTAAGTGATTCCATTATGAAGAATATAAAATAGTAGTTCGTGTGTGTGTGTGTGTGTGTCCATACTCCTCCCAGATAAATAGTTCTAGAGTGTTAACATCGTTATGAATGTTCAGTGTAAGGTAAGGTTGCACCGGGGAATGTAACTTTTGCTTCCCACATAGAGTGACCACTCTCAACCCTCCAGTTATCGTCCAGTTGCTTTGATTTCTTGCCTTTTTAAAGTTTTTTAATCTATCCTTAAGAGGAAGATTCTTAAACACCTCTTTTCTCACAATCTTATTTCACATCGTCATTATGGGTTCTGCAAGGGACGCCAGTAGTGTGGGCGAAAAATGTATGAGTGCAAATGCAATTGCAAATGTTAACAAATGTTGCAAGAGTGCCAACCCCCCACCCCCCCTTTGTTGCAATGCACCCATAGTGCCAAACCCCCCCCCTTTGCTGCAAGGGGTTATGCAACTTGGAGACGGAGTTATTCCCCAAGCTGAATCCCCCAAAGGGAGACCTAACCTAAGAGAGGAGGGATGTTCGCCCGACAACTGTCAGACGCATATGAGGTCTTCAACCGTGCCGCCGCTCTCTTATAGGGCCCCTAATCAGCAAGGTGGCTTAATCAGTCAATGCCTCCTGGCATCATCAGTCAGGTGGCTTAATCAGCCAGTACCTCCGGGCATCATCAGCCAGTGCCTCCGGGTATCAGTTGACACATGTGCGTCGCGCGTTAAACGGTGGCGAGTTCGAGCCCCGGCCCGGGCTTCGTTACCCAGGGTGCCCTAATGATCAGAAAAAAATAGGGTTCGCACCCCGGCCCGGCCCTCGCTACCCAGGGTATCCTAATGATCCCCGTAGGCCTAAGGTGGGGTGTAAAGCAAGTCGTACGGAAAAATAAATCCAGGGTACCCTGATGATACCCGTAGGTCTAAGGTGGGTGTAAATCAAATCGTACGGAAAAAAGAACAACACCCTCGCCAGAAAGATAAAAAATTATAACCATGGTGATAGCCATGGCCTAATGATCAAAAATAAATTGGATTCGAGAACCGGGGCGGTTGGTAACCATAGTGATAGGCATGGGGTGGTGTACATCTATACGTGCGTCACGCGTTGCCACAGTGTACACACTGTTCATGTGCGTTAAGAGGAGCCGGGTTCAAGTCCCCGGCCCGGTCTTCTCTATCCAGGGTATCCTAATGACACCGTAGGTCTGAGGTGGGGCGTAAAACAATTCAAACGTGGAAAACAAATAAATTAACAATTCGCACGTAAAAAAATTGGGTTCGAGACCCGCCCCGGCCTCGCTAACCAGGATACCCTAATGATCAGAAAAAAAATTGGGTTCGAGTCCCGACCCGGCCTTCCACGATTCCTAGGGGCAGGGCCCCGTTATTGTAACACTCGATCATGGCCCTTATCTGTTTATCTGTTTACAAACAAGGAAAAAGAAAAACGATTCCAAGGCCTTTCGTGTATTCAGAGCTACACGTCATGGAATGATGAGGTGTAGCTCTGAATACACGAAAGGCCTTGGAATCGTTTTTCTTTTTCCTTGTGGGTTTGCAGCATTCATTCATTTCACGTGTTTTATTGTGAAATTCTTCCCATATATATATATATATATATATTAGGGTGTCACTTAAATGCAAAGTTTGAAATTTTCATGCTGACACCCCGCGAATCTATTCCATTGGTAAAAAAAACATGGTGACTGAAAAATCTTTTTATTTGAATAACTATAAAAGGTCGCCCCCGCCTTCCAAAGTTTAATGCTTGCGCGGCGTCTCCATAATCGTTCATTAGATATCTATATATCTCTATATATTGTGTGTGTGTGTATCTGTGTGTGTCTGAATATCTGAGAAATAAAGTGAACAATACTTAACGATTCACCGTTTCTCATTTCAGCTACGTGATTTCTGGTGATGGAAACCCGGAAGTGTATATACCTATTAGGGGCAGCGGTTGATGAGGTGAAAGGATGCAAGCTTCCTTCCTACAGGCAAGCATTCGGTTACTTCCTTTACCTTCACCATGAAAAGAAAATGACAATACGTGACGCGTTGAGGAAGTCACTTCGAGCAGTGATGTCCTTCTGGGAGAAAGCTCACATTCCAACCAGACTCGAGACACACTGCGTCAGCAAACTGGATAAAGTCTTCGAGGAGTGGAAAGGACTCAAAAAACACGCCTCAAGGACGAGCGATTCACACAAGACGAAAGAAAAAGAATTCATTGAACGCCTCGATCGTCTCTTTGACATCGCCCACGCTGATTGTGAGAAATTGGTCAAGTACCCAGAGGATTGGGAGTTCCTTCAGCAGCAGCGCCAGAAAGGACGTCCAGGTTCAATGGCAGGTTTGGACATGACCCATCAGCGCCAAGTCAAAGATTGTACTCGACGTCGGGAGGAAGAGGAGAAACGAAGAAAGCGATCAGCAGCTGAAATGGAGGCAGTATCCAACGAAGCGGTTTTGGAGTCCTCATCCTCCAGCTCAGATGATAGCGAAGAAAAAGGAGCATGTGGTGGTTCGTTAGCGTCTAAACAAAGAGCAACGAAGAACATCATGACATCGGAATTGGCGGCAGCGCTTGATCGCACGCAACTCTCGTCAAGAAAGGCCACATATCTGCTGTTTGAGGCAGCTTCCAGCTTAGGGCATGATGCTAGCGACTACAACATCAATCGTGGATCCATTCATCGTCAGCGTGAAAAATTCCGTACCCTTAAGGCTCGGCAACTGAAGAGCGAGTTCCAAGGCAATAGTCCGTTGACTGTTCACTGGGACGGAAAACTCATGCAAGATCTGACGTCACGAGAATATGTTGACCGCTTACCTATTCTTGTATCTGGCTCCGGGACAGAGCAGCTCCTCGGGGTGCCAAAACTTCTGTCAGGAACCGCGCTGGCACAAACAAATGCCATCATAGATTGCCTGAATGAATGGGGAGTGACCGATCATGTCAAATCTGTGTGTTTCGACACAACCGCGACAAACACAGGCCACCGTGGAGGAACTTGGTTCTTCTGGAAGAAAAAGTTGGACGTGACCTGTTACACTGCGCGTGCAGACACCATGTACTGGAGTTGGTGCTACAGGCGGCATTCGCAGCATCGCTAGATTCAGTATCTACCGGTCCAGAAATTCTGCTTTTCAAGCGCTTCCATGATTATTGGACCCGCATTGACCAGCAACAGTTCCAAACTGCGGACACAGATGCGTTCACCAAAGCAGCTATTTTTAAGCATAGAACGGAGCTCATTGAGTTTGCAAAATCACAAGCACTTCAAGTTCGTGATGACTATCAGGAATTCCTCGATCTTTCCGTCATCTTTCTTGGAGGAGTTCCATACAAGGGACTAAACTTCCGCGCCCCTGGTGCTATGCACCGGGCGAGATGGATGGCTAAGGGGCTCTATGCCATCAAGATCTGGCTCTTCCGAAGACAGTTTAAACTGACGAACACTGAGGAACGCGGAATTCGAGATATCTGCCTCTTTTCTGTTCTAGTTTACATGAAAGCGTGGGCAACAGCTCATCTGTCCATCGAAGCTCCGCTGAATGATTGGGAATTGATGAGGACGCTCCTTCGATACCCGCACAAGAAGATCTCTGATGGTACCACCAAGAAGCTGTCTGCGCACCTGTGGTACCATTCGGAGGAGGCAGTGGGTCTGGCGTTCTTTGATGAGAGGATATCGATGGAAGTGAAGTGCAGCATGGTTGCAGCGTTAGATCAAGAAGCCTCTCACATGCCGCCAAAACGACCTTTGGTTCTTGATACTATGTTCCTCAGTGACAGCAAAGGACTGGAGCAACTGATCACAAAGAACACCTGAGGATTCTTCTCAAAACTTCAGTTGCCAGATTGCTTTCTGCTCCACCATCCCAGTTCATGGACGTCAAACTCTGAATACGTGCAAGCTCGGATGTGGTCTCCAAACTTGCAGTGGTGAATGACAGAGCAGAACGGGCCGTGGCTCTGGTGAAGGAGCTGAACGGAAAGTTGACAGTGAAAGAAGAACAGCTCCAGTTCCTCGTTCAAGTTGTCACTGACCACAGAAAGCAACACCCAGCTCCGAACAAATCAGCATTAGTGAGGACGCGAAAGAACTAATCACTGATCATCGTATGAGCACCAATTATTCTGCTACTGTATATGTATTTTATTTCTCAAAGTTTTGCTTTTGTTGCTTCTCCATTTTGTACCATTATTCGCCAAATTATGTCTTCTATTTTGATTATATAATAAACTGTTTGTATTCTTTGCGTTTTTAAGTGTCTTACTTTCGTTATTTCACCAAATTGCCTTGTTTTTTATTATCTGGTTCGGCCCAAGCTGTGAACACTGAACAGCTTGTTGACGTCAACAAATGGGTCTTGTTTTCAGTGACGAGGGCGACCTTTAAATGATGACCAATCAGGACCAAATTTCTCTTTCGTATGTTTTACACCAAATGGAACAATTTTAGGGGGTGTCATAGGAAAATATCCATCGTTTAATTTTCCCCCTATTACCTAGTGACACCCTAAATATATATATATATATATATATACGTTTAAATGCGTTATAAACAAGAATTGCTTCGTTGTTTCGTGTATAATTCTGTTAATCGTGGTTTTTCTACAAAAAAAAAATTATTACGTGCCATAAATTCCTTCTCACACACACACATATATATATATATATGTTTTATTTCTATATTAGCGAATCTTAGAAATCAGAGATTCGAGACAAGATACGCGTTTTAAATTATATTATAGAGATTAAGAACCCAATTTATCACACTTTGATTTATCATTCACTTTTATGATTCAAGGTACTATAACCTCCGCTCTCTCCAACCCTCTCATACCCCCTGATGGACAAAGCTAATATCATCTTTTCACAATAATTTAATCACACGCCATAAACGATCTTCTCACACACACACACACACACACACGTTTTATTTCTTTATTAGAAAATCTCTGATCTCCAAGAATCGGGATAAGATGCGTGTTTTAAAATATACCTCACAGATGTGGGTCATTTCAGTTCGCTCGATATCGTATTTAACACATCTTTGTCAGTCCTTCATGGGTAATTAAATATCCTTCCCTTTTAAGGCTCCATAAACATATATCTTCCAATATCACGAAAACTCTTCCTTTCCCGACCAACGAGGATGTACAGGCAATAACACGTTTCTCCCTCTCCCCTCTCTCTCTCCAACCCTCTCATACCCCCTGATGGAGAAAGCTATTCTTGTCTTTTCACAACTTGAATAAAAGTCGTGGGCGTAAAACATTTCGTACGGAAAAAAGTTCGTCTAAAATTCGTGTAAGCACTTCCCCGTTTTAAAGTAGGTCTAAGGTGAGTCGAATACAACAATTCATCTTTGAAAAGTTCTTGTCAGAGAACAATTCGAACAGATAAAACACTTTCAAAGTCCATGCTTCCATGTAACTCCACCGCAAAAAAATTCAATGTTAAAACTTTTAACGAAACAGACGGAAAAAAAGTGCCAGGGCCCGTTATAGCGACATTCGGTTATCTCTCTTTTTCGCTCTCTCTCTCTCTCTCTCTACCTCCCTCCCTCCCGCCCTCCCTCCAACCCTCTTAAACCCCATCTGATCTTATAAATATTATATATATATATATATATTATATATATATATATATATTGCTTATTTAACAGCAAATCGTACAAGATTCGAGATTAGGCTTGCATTTATAAATCGCAGAAAAATAAAATTTGAAAACATCTTGCTTCAATTATATGAAGTACTTATTTCGCCGAATCTATTTGAATGTTTATTTATTCCAGTATGCTTAAACAAACGGGTGTCGATTTAAGGAACGAAATCTGAGACACACTGTAGCTGCGACAATTCGATACATAAAGACATCACCGTACAAAAGGAAAAAAGTTTCACATTTCGAGAAAAAATTAATGCGTTCTGGGCACAACCGCCTATAAACCACCCTGTATGAGCGACCCGTGTTATATTTCCTAATATCTGACCGCATTAGCGCATCGAAGTTTCCCTTTCGGGATTCTCTCTGCGACTTAACATGCAGAATATCACATTTCTAATAAAGAAGGGTTAAAGACGTATGATTCAAATGGTTGTAAAGATACCCTTTGAACGAAATGCTAAAACATGCTATTTTCCTATCTTTCAGCTCTTAATATCGTTCATTGCTCTTAATAAACACCTTTTTCGTAATAGAAGTGTATTAACTCAATATCTTTCGTAATATTTTTCAGCTCCCTCTATATATATATATATATATATATATATCAAAGCTATTAACTTCTCCTTAGGGAAACGGAGCTTACAGATGAAAAGAAGGACCAACACAACGGCAAACATTTTAGTTTATTTTTTGTTCTTCAGACGTTTCGACAAATCTTTTGTCATCATCAGTGAGTTAAGTCTTAAAACTGTTTTAGTCTTCGATTGAAGTTCCAAATTTAATAATTTATGTTGCCATGATTTATGTAGTTTGGAGTTATGGAGGCGTTTATTATAGAATTTAAATCTAAGAAACTTAGGCACAATATTATAACTTTTGCACTTAGACAAGAAACCCTCATCACAAATAGCCTTGTTAAGTTTCAAATAGACTTTTTCACATTGTCTGTAACAGTTCAATGTCAATCGGCCATATCTCTGGGTTAATATCAAAGCTATTGACTTCTCCTTAGGGAAACTTAACAAGGCTATTTGTGATGAGGGTTTCTTGTCTAAGTGCAAAAGTTATAATATTGTGCCTAAGTTTCTTAGATTTAAACTCTATAATAAACGCCTCCATAACTCCAAACTATATAAATCATGGCAATATAAATTATTAAATTTGGAACTTCAATCGAAGACTAAAACAGTTTTAAGACAACTCACTGATGATGACAAAAGATTTGTCGAAACGTCTGAAGAACAAAAAATAAACTAAAATGTTTGCCGTTGTGTTGGTCCTTCTTTTCATATATATATATATATATATATATAATATATACCGGGTGGCCCAAAAAAAATGGCACCAATTTTGAGAAGTGATATCTCAATAACCATTGCAGCTAGGGACTTACAAAAACAACCAAATGAAAGATAATTCTTTTCTCTTTAAATACTTATTCTATGGCTTGATGGTTATAAGCCCATATAATGCCCAAAATTGGCTTCCAAAACAAATATACAAAAAAAGTTGCGCATTTATATTTATTCCTTGATCCTAATTTTAAATGAAATTTTTCTATTCCAGACCCCTCAAGATGGATTGAGAGAATCTGATAAGAACATTATACAAGCACTACGTGAAGAAAAAGGATATTCATTAAACATAATCCTTTACGAATTTCCAAATAGAAATTGGAAAAAAAGAACTGTGGCACATTTTTTACAAAAACTTAAAGAAACCGGCAGCAGTCAACGGCGTCCGGGAAGTGGTCGACCAGAAACTATTAGAACGCCAGAAAACATTGAAAAAGTAAATGAAATGGTTTTAAGCCAAGAGGAACAACCGGGAACAAGTAAAAGTGAACGTGAAGTTGCGAAAGAAACCGGGATTTCACGTTCATCAGTACAGCGAATTATTCGCTGTACTGATTTTAGCTAATGGACGGTAAGTACGATTTATAGTGTATATATATATATATATATATATATACAGGAGCGGCTCGCAGGTAGGCACTGTGGAACTGCAGCACCCCCATGATCTTATGATCTTTATATTTAAATATTTAAAATAGCCTCTCTGATTGTTTTTTCAATGAACTTTGAGTTTTTAAATCAGATTATATCCTTTTTTCCTTAAACTATTTCAATGCCGAACGAATGAATCACGAAAGTAGCTTCAGCCTTCCCGTGGAACTGCGTACTTAGTTCCAGATTTTGTTCGAAACGCTTGAAACCTCGGTGGCGGACGTACGAAGAGCGAGTCAGAATCGCGGGTTTAAGAGGATCCGAAGCACTGTGGACAGAGCAGTGCTGATTTGTTTGTTTGACGTGGTAGTTGTGTTGCTGTATCGTTTGCTAATTCGAAATTTAATTTCCGAATTGCATTTATCAATGATTCGTTATCATTTATTTTTTGTCGTGAGATTTGAAGTTAATTATATAATAATTGGATTATTTACAATATATGGCTTTCATTTCTTAGAATATTTTTTTCGCAAGTGACTTTTTGTTTTTTGAAATTTTAACTAGGCGCCTATTCTATTATCATGGTTGCGCTAGCCCCAGAAGTGAGTCGGGTGACAGTGAGTAAAATTCAGTCTCGTAATTTTTCACAGTTATCTCTTCAAGAAAAAATAGTTATTAAAACTGAAGGACGCCCTACACCAGAAATTCAAATATCTCAGCCTGGAATAAGTAACAATAAGAAATATATTCGTAGTTTTAATTCAGAATGGTACCAAAGAAAAAGTTGGCTTTGTGGTTGTAAAGTTAAAAATGCATTATTTTGTTTCCCGTGCCTACTACTCAGTGGTGACTTGACGTGGACAAAAAGTGGTTTTACAAATATAAACAAAATGAAAGAAAAAACTGAAAAGCATGAGCGTTCAAAGAAGCATTTGATAATGTGATTTCCCTGTCACTTTTAGGAACGGTAAATATCAAAGAAAAACTTAGTGAGGCTTACAAACTCTCGATTATCGAACATAATAACAGTTACCAAAAATCGTGAAATATTGTCGAAAATAATAGACCATTAAATTCTGCGGAAATTTTGAGATTTCTTTACGTGGACATGATGAAAAAGATGATTCGGCAAATCCATGTGTATTCAGGGGATTAATTAATTTCGCATCAAAATTAGATCCCGATTTGAAAAAAACATTAAGAAAGCAACACAGTCTTCAAGGGCGTTTCCAAAACCATTCAGAATGATATTCTTGACTGTGTGCTGCAGGTATCCCGCAATCAAATAAAAAAGAAATTAAAGAAGCTTCGTTTGTGGCGGTCATGACTGATGACAACTGATGTTTCTGAACACACTCAAATGGTTATTGTTCTGAGATACGAGCTGAATGAGGAAGTCTTTGAGCGCTTCTGGGGTTTCTTTACTCCGGAAAATCAAACGGCAGAAGGACTATCTAAGTGCATTCTAGATCAGCTAGATATTCTTCTCGAAGGAAACAAGCAGAAACTAATTGCTCATACATTTGATGGCGCAAATGTCATGAAAGGAAAAAAAGGGGGAGTTCGGGCTAAAATTAAAGAAGTTTACAATAATGCACACTTCATTCACTGTTATGCCCACCAACTGAATCTGATTATGAAAAATGCAGCAAGTACTACCCGAAATTCAAGAATATTCTTTTCTAACCTCTTGGCTATACCAACATTTTTCTCCAGGTCACCACTTCGTCTCTCTATCTTAAGCAAACATATGGCCAGCCGCATTCCTCGTCCATCCCCTACTAGATGGAATTTTCATATATGCACCGTAAACCGCGTCTATGAAAATTTCGAACCCTTAAAAAAATGCCTTGAAGAAATACAGTCAACAGCAAACGCAGATCAAACCATTTCAGAAGCAACAGGAATTTTGCACTTTTTGAATAACGAAAACTTCATCTTTTGGTTGAAACTTTTTCATCAGATAATGCCTCACGTAGAAGTCATTTACAATCAAATGCAATCTCGAGCTATTGACTCATGTAAAGTAAAAGAATATCTAGCAAACTTCAACAATGCCATTTTAAAAATAAGAAATTCGGAGTACTGTGAAAATCCTTCAGAAACACTCATGATTGAAGCAAAGGAAGTGTGCGACTGCGTATGTGTTGACATAGCTGAGAGGTATTCGTTTACCAAACAATTAGTAGCTGCTAAGCTGTTTACCAAGAAAAACTTCGATAGCTATAATATGAAAATGCCTATGGAAGAGGTAACGGTGACCACTGAGGCATATCCCATGATTGAAAAAGAAAAGCTTCTTACTGAACTACAAGTTTTCTACAGTAGACCTGATATGCACAATTACGACAGGTTAATTGATCTGCTGAAATTTATCACTGAAAAAAATCTAGTAGATGTTCTTGGAGAACTAGCTAAGCTCATAAAAATTCTTTTGACCATCCCCATGACTACATCCGAGGCCGAACGCTGCCATTCAACATTAAAAAGAATAAAGACGTTCTTAAGGAGCACTATGAATCAGGAAAGACTAAATGCTCTTGCAATGATTTCAATAGAAAAATTTGATCAACAGTACACAGAATTTCAATGAAAAAGTAATAGACCTTTTCTCTCAGAATAAAAACAGAAGAATGGAATTTGTTTATAAATAAAATTTTTGGGAAATTCGAAATTACCCGTTAAGCGTAAGTACCCTATAATTGATTTTATGATACTATTTTACTTATTTTTATGACTGAGTAGTGAATAGTTATCTATTTATCTATTCGACTTTCTTTCTCTCATATATATATATATATATATATATATATATATATATATATATATAATCGACACAATTGTTCGCAATTTCTGAGGCAGCACCCCCATAACTGAAAGTCACGAGCCGCCACTGTACATATATATATATATATATATTGTGGTGTGTGTGTATACAGAGAGAGAGACAGACAGACAGACACAGACAGACAGACATTGTCGGATACAAACAGTAAACATGACAGCTGCCAAAAAAAAAAAAGAGTTGCCAAATACCATCAGTAACCATTTACGGGACAAATTAAACGTAGAGACTGAACAGCGTATCATAAATGAGTGGTGCTTTCTTTATTCGATCTTCATTTAGGAACTAGTAATTACTTAAACATTATCTTACAGAACAATCGTTCACTAGCACGTTTATTAGCTATGACTAAAATCAATCCCATACTTTTGCACATATATATATACACCTTTACCTTTGGTTAGCTTCCGCCCGAATTGTTCATTCTGACGAAAGTCAAGCTTTTCACTCCACCTTAGACCTACAGTTTAACGTGGAATCCTAACCACGCCCCATCAGCAGCCCAGTGTCTTAATCACTAGGCCACCTAGGGTACCCATTTATCTACCAACCACTTTCTTTATTGTGTGGAACGATGAACAGCTGGGTTTTGCTGCGCGCCGGCAGCCGTCGGGTCTCGAACTCGGGGCCGATGGATTCGTAGCCAGCGACGCTAACCACTACACCGAGGCTCATATATATATATATATATATATGTATATGTATAAATCGGCTGTCATTATTTTCCACCCACTCTCGACCTACAGGTTAGTCGTTATAAACGGAAGACTTGTATTACAAATCTAAAAATAACTTATTACCGTTGGCAACATAAGCGAAATAGTATTGATAAGAAAAGACCAACGGGTTAATATAATTTATTAACAATTTCGTCACTGTTCATCTCTCATATCTAATATCGAATTCATACAAAAAACACACACACACACACACACACCTTCAGTCAAATAAAATCAGAAACTTCTGTTGTTTTACCCACACTCTAAGCAGCATAAACCAGTATTTTCTCAATCATACGCTGATACATGTCGTAAATACTTTACCAACATGCGGGTCAATTCATGGGAAAAGGTTTAAATCACCTACTAATCTCCCGCGAAATATTTTTGAGAACCGAAAAAATATTTTAACGAAGCAAACATCTTGTGAAATCAATATTTATCATTTATTACAGAGATAATTAGTACAAAAAGCACACACACACACACCTTTCCAACTGTTCAGACTAATTTTAAGGTGCAAATTTGATTGCCAACCACATATTTTTTTTGCCAATCGTCGGTTTGTTTTAAAACACTCAGCTGATATAACTAAACCCTCGTTACATCATTCTGATATGTAGTCGAATGTAAATTGTTTTACTCAATAAATCACATCGACAGAGGCATAGACACAAACATTTTATATTTTATCAACGATGAAATCGGGATATGCTTTAGATGCTAGTCAGGCTTCATCATTTAGCATTTTCTTTACGAGCCTACCATCTCTGGAGCTATCAAATAAGGAGTAGCTAATAAAATTAATTTTTAATAATTTCAAGGGCTCATAATTCTCTAATAAGTATCTGCTTTATTTTTAATTAAGAGACCAGTAAAGCCTAAAGCTTAAGGCCACAATAAAATAAATAGTCCAACTTCACAATTATTTGTATTAAAACAAAATTGTTGAATTGTATTTATTCTATCAATGAAAGTTATTCATTCCAATTCAGATATAAAATTAATTTACCTGTCTGACAGAAATAACTTCCATGCTGAGATTCAAAGTATACACATACTCCAGCTACCTTTTTACCTTTTTGAGCAGGTGTGAAGACTTAAATTAACTACAGAAAAATATGTGTAAATGTTTTGCATCCTTCTGAGACGATGCAATTTTTAAAAAATCAAAGCTTTGAGTGGGATCCGAACCACTACCCTACAGAGGTAGGGAAACCCAGAGAGGCACGGTATTCGTGAAAATATAAAGTCCTAGCCGAGAGTCGGGTCCATTATCCTCAAATTAGGGTACAAAAACGGGGAAAGAGAAGAAAAGGAAGGATATATTTTTCTTTGTAAGAGTATAACAACCTTTAAATGGAATAAATAATTAAAAGTAATTAAAAATAATTAAAAACATAATTAAAAATGATGATAAAATTAATATCAATAATAATAATAATATAGGATAATAAACAAACAGGAACACTATCATCTCAGCTTATATAATAATAATAATAAGGCACAACATGGATGTGTCAATTCATAGTAAGACAGCTTTCGGCCTTTATATATATATTCTATTTTATATTTTACCAGCACCGAGTTCGAAATTTATTTGTTAGTCCATGCCGCGGGTCACTACATCATCGTGCGTGAGAAATGTCAGATTTAAATACTCACGGGTATTATTTGACCTAGTGAATTAAATTATGCTAGGTTTTGTTTAAAGTAAATAATAATAATAATAATAATGGCGATTAAAATCGATGATACTTACACTAACGATGAGGAGGGGAGGCGGCTAAATTAGCATGAGGCATGGAGCTGAGGTTTTTTTTTTGTGGTTGAGGTATGATTTGATGCTGTTATTGTTGGTGAAAACGAATTGAAAGTTAATTTGGGGGTAAAGACGGGTGAGTAGGAGACGGAGTTCTGAGAGTATTTTATGGCTGATATGGCGGTAATAGGGAAAGGAAAAGTATTGTACGTCTTTTTTAACGGTGGGCACTTTAAGGGGGGGTTTGGTAAATATTAAGAAAATTTCTGGTTAAAAATTGCAAGAGATGTTATAAATAACTGGCTACTCCATTGCCCTAGTAGTATGAGCGCAAAAGGAGAGTGCAATGCATTTGCAAATGCTGATCAATGTTGCATAAGGTTATGCAACAAGGGGGAGGGGGAATGTTGCAAGATGTTATGCAACTTGGGGGATGAGTTATCCCTCAAGTTGCAATGAGCTACTGCTGGGAGAGACCTCTTTGGGGAGAAGATGGGTCGCCTCACCCCCGAAAGGGGTATACCTAACATAAGAGAGGGAGAGAGAGAAGAGAGATTTTCGCTTGGCAGCAGCCAAGCGCATATTAAGACTTCAGCCGAGCGGCCGCTGTCTTATAAGTTTCTAATCAGCCAGTTGGCTTAACTGGCTGAGTTGCCAGATTGCGCTATTTATTTAATTAAAGCATATATTCTTAAGAGTTGACTTAGAAGGCGTAAATGGCTTGTTCAGGTGTACATTATTAGGGATGAGTTGCCAGATTGCGCTATTTATTTAATTAAAGCATATATTCTCGACAGTTGGCTTAACCAGCCAGTTGAAATAGAAGATCTAGAAGGCATGCACATTATTAGGGTTGAGTTGCCAGATTTCACTATTTATTTAATTAAAGCATATATTCTCGACAGTTGGCTTAACCAGCCAGTTGACGTAGAATACCTAGAAGGCAGATGTATATATATACAGGGTGTCCGAGAATTATCTGTACAATGTTTGGCTGTTATTAAAAGTCAACCATGAAGTGTAGAAATTCCAGTGTTGTCCCATTTTACAGAGAATCTCATTAAGTTTTTTCTGATACCAAGTTTTGACAAGTTTTTTAGAAATTCCAGTGTGTCCGAACATTATCTGTACAATTTCATCTTTTAATAAAATTCTTGATAACACGTAAAATTCTTAAACAAGATTATTTAGAGTGTATTTTCAAAAGTTTCTTTTATTAAAGTAACGTTGTTACAAACATTCGATATGTGCACTATTAGTGATTCGCAAAACATCCAATCGATACTCCAAATGTTGCCATGTACGCTGCAGCATATCCACATCAATTCGCTCAATAGCAGCTGTGATTCTTGCTTTTAAATCATCAATGTCTGTCACCCGCGTACATTTCTAAAAAGCTTGTCAAAACGTGGTATCAGAAAAAACTTAATGAGATTCTCTGTAAAATGGGACAACACTGGAATTTCTACACTTCATGGTTGACTTTTAATAACAGCCAAAAATTGTACAGATAATTCTCGGACACCCTGTATATTGCCTTTTCAACTGCCAAATTGCACTATTCAGATATTTTTGACAGTTGACTTAGAAATCCGTCAGCCTTTTTAGAAGGCAACCATTTGATATAATTAAATAATAATGTCGTTTATAACCAAAAGAATTACATAAAACACCATTACATCACTGTTTATTTAGACGAATTAATGGATTCAATTTCACGAAATATATAGAAAATATACAATCAAACGATAGAATATACATGATCAGAAAATAAAATAAAAAATAATAATAGCATAATAAATACGAACGAGGAATATACTGTGTGTGTGTGTGTGTATATATATATATTGGCTGAAGAAGAAAAAAAAAATATATATATACAATTACATTAATTAATATATTGAAAATAAATATACATCAAAATACTTTATGTTCTACTGCGCAAAACAAAACTCACACGTGATCGAGTCTACAGTCGCATCATTATTGCTTTGCACTACGCGGTAAATACGGCGAAGCATTATTTCGCCGCTCAAGTTATACGGATACCTATAGTCGATATAAATGGCCTTCATATCGTTCAATACTATTTTTGTGCCCACTTTACATACGGTTGGCAAGTTATCTTTAAACACGGCGAAAATACACTCAACAGCACGCACAAAGAGGTCATCGTTAGCCACATCATTATTAAATACAAGTTTATAAACACTCCTTTCCACTCGAGGGTTTTTTCTTACCGTCCCGAACTTTTCAATCGTGAACTCTTCTTCACTCTGCATAGCGGCAATTGAAATAATCTTCAAAGTCGTAACGACAGCTACTCATATAGAGATACAGCTCTTCAGGGTGAACAGTGTAGGCGAGCTCTGCCCTGTACCGCTCAAGTGCTTTGTACCAAAGTTTGGGATATTTCAGAGTCTAAACCTTATAAATAAGCATCCAGCTCTAGACCATTCTCGCCTTGTTCATTCCTGCATTTAATAAATCCGTCGAGCATAGCGGTGTATGCGTATTCAAGAACCGTGTAAAACTAAATCATATCCGTAACACGCGCGTCTAATATAGGCTTCAGCTTGCGGAATCTGACGATTTCAAACATTCTGTCGAGGATGAAACGGTTTCGCGTAGGGACAAGAACGTTATTACCAGATTCATTCTTCCACATCAGTCGTATATCAATGCATGGCTGATCAATATTTATACACAACGTGCAAGCAACGGCATATGAGGGGGCATCACTAATGTGCTCTCTTGTACCTACACCTGCAGGTATTTTATAACGGTCCTCTCCCCACTTCTCAACTATCACGAAGACTATTCATCTCAACACTTAAATAAATAACATTACGTTTACCAGAGTTTCCTTGCCTACAAGTCGTTTCAAGTACATAGTTAATGGCACCGGTTTCGCGCCTGAACACGCACAATGACTTCGCCACGGACACATCATACACAGCGTTGAGAATGCTTCTCAAAGGAAGTTTCATCCTATTCGTACGTCCAATCGGTTCAAGCTCTGAGATGAGATTGAGCCACAGGTGGGACGGATCGGCTTGACGGACGGAATGAGTCATGCCATAAGCTGATGAAACGTGTACGGGTTTGCTTGAACTCGTGTGTTTCGGAGGGGTGAGATACACGGGTGGGCGGCTCGACGGGGGAGCGAGTCACACCTAAACTGCTGAAGCGTGTAGGGGTTTGTTCCAATATGAAAGAGCATACTTGTGACACATTATACTGGGCAATCAGAATTTTTCCGCTACATGAAGCAATACCGGTTTTAATGTTTTATCGGAATGCACACCAGACGTTTATTTCCACAAACTAAACACATCTTATTCACAATCCGGTGCACTATTTGAGAGAAACATATGCCCATATTTTTCCTTTTTGTTTAACAATCGATTCTCGTCTCTAAAGTCTGTTAAAAACTCGCACAGGCCATTAGCCACAACCTCACTCCAAACCTCGTCATGATATATATTAATATTGTGGTAAAGATACTTAAGATTCTCCATGATAAGATTTACAGTCTCAACCGCATGGTACAAGACTCACTAACCATAACCGTTGCTTATCTTCTGAACGTGTTGTTTCTTCTACTTCGCGGTATATGTGAGCTTTTATAAAGGTTAGGTCTACAACATACTTGAATACATCGCTTGTACTACGAAATCCTACAATGCCCTCGCCAGAATATCCATAGAGTATTTGAACATCTCGTTCCTTCGCACGATTCAAGGTAGCCTTAAAAGCGTCAAAGGAGGGTGGAATAGGGAGTTTTTTTCTGAGTTCTAGGGTTTGCAGAGGTCAACTGAGCACGCCTGGGTAGAGATATGCTCAGGTAATGGCGGGAGTCACGTGACCGATCTTACATTGGGCGGAGCTTAGGAATGTACACACGCACGCACGCAAAGGAGAAAATGAAACCTTAATTGAAGCAAAGATACGTAATAAATAAACATATCGTTAACAATACACATATATAAATACAATCAAGGATTAAGGTATCCAAAGGGTACGGTATCATAGGTACCATGCACCTGGTAACGCTTCCTATAGGTGTTACGGCATACCTTCGTGCCCCTAAGTTCCTTCACACATCCTAGTTTCTGCGCCCGAAAATTGTGGGTCCCCACATTCAGTTGGGGTGGCTGGTCGCCCTCATCTTCCAAGCACACTGGATCCTTCAACGAGTCAAAGTTAACGACTCGTCCGTTCGCATGGTTAAGCGTGATACTCTTAGCTTTCACGATATACTTCATATCATCTCCCACCCTCACCCGTACCTCATAGGTTTTTGGCCCTGTTGATACAAATGAGTCTGCATATGCACCATCACCATATTCATCCTTGATCTTGTCAGTTTCCCCAATAGCAGGCATGTATTCACCCTCCCTCTCTGTGAATATCACACCATCTGTGTCAGCGTACAACACCCTCCGCTCAAGAGAGTGCAGTAGTCCCCAAAGCTTGATGCGGGCGTAGGCCGTTGTGAAGCTGGCTACAGGTATGTTTGTAACCCATTAGGTATCTGTGGCCAGTTCTGTGATGTACTTTATTATGTAAGTATTACCTACATTCACGATCTCCATAACCTCTTTTTCGGGAGTGTTGTCATAATCCCAGACTTCACTATAACTTTGTGCCAAATGAACGTTCCCTTTGCCAGTACTCTGTGCAAATTTCCCCCTAAGACTGTTTAGACACAACTTTGCACTAAAGCGCTTGCCAGGATTCTTAACAATTTTGGAACGGTCAAGCTGTATACCTTCATGGGCACGGTAACGCTGAATATAAGCCGTTTTTTCATCCTCGGTATCAACCCCTCGCGGATATCCCGATGCTTCTACCTTATCCTTCAAAAAAGCGTTTATATATGGCGTGAAAAGGTTGGGTATCTTCTGAAACCTCCACACCTCACGTATCTTCAATATTCTGTACCCATGGCGAACGGCTAGGTCCAGCTCAGGGCTTGTATATACACCTCTGATCTTACGCTGGTTGGTTGTATGGTTACAATCACCGTTGTTCTCCTCTGCGCACTTCACGCACAGGGGAAACATGAGCTTGTGGTCTATAACGACGGGTAAGATCGGCATCCATAAGTCGCGAAGGGGTAGCACGTCTACGAAAGAGAGTCCAAAGTAGCGCTCATTCAAGTTAGCTGAAAACTCCTCGATGGTTGGTATGATGGAACCCACCAGTTTTTCAGGCGCCCCTACGGGGTACGGATTGTTCTTCATCACGTAGGGGTATAAAGAGCAGAAGTCGTAGTAATGGAATTTTACGCTTTCCGTAGGCGGAAAGTATAGCTTGAATGGGTTTCTTCGCCCTCCAAACAAGCTATTACCGCATTTGAGGGGGTCCAACACCATTGAACGTTTGATGGCCCTTATTTCTTCACGGTACTGGTCATCTGTTTCCACCCATGCATCATACTCATGCTCCCACACGATCTTGTGAGTGAACTGGGAGCCTATAAGTTGATCGCGGTTACGGGTCCATGCGAGGCTGTCGGCGGGGGATCTTCCATTGGGGTCCCCTGTGAAGGCACACTCAGCGCGCGGGCAACCATGCCACCAGCAGCCGTTAAAGGAATACACAGTCTTCTCAGTGGTTGGATCCTCACTTTGGCCATCAACCCAAAAAACACGACCATTGACCTTAACGGATACTTCACCCGTGTTGCGGGCATGTTTTATGTATACCCCGGTCTGTTGCTGTAGGTGTATGAGCCAGTAAATAGCCTTGTACCCATAACTACGGGGGTTGTTTCTGTGAATGACTGCTAAGGTGTCTTTAGGCATGAAGTTATTCTTGAACACTGTAAAACATAATGAGGCGATCGTGGTCGCGACTTGCAACGGATCGCATTTGAAACGGGCTATGTACATCCTTCTAAAGGCCTGGAAACATACTCTAAGCACACATATCATTCACGCAATAACGTTCACATTCATCAGCTATATTGTATGGACTAGCTTCATTAAAACTGTTGTAGTAGCAGTCAAAATCTTCATGCTCACTATCAATCATGTTGGTGCAGTTAAAGTAATGTTTGGGTGGAGGTAGTCCTCGTAATTTAAAGTTTCGCTAGTGAGGAATGTGTAAGGGAAATACCCTTTTGAAACTTCAGCGGCTACGCCCATGACCTTGAGTAGCTTTGTTAATTTACAAGGTGTGAACAGCAAGGTGTCTTTAAACTGTACATTACCTCTTATCTGCATGTGTATTTGTTCAAGCAACTCCTTATAAAGGAACTGTGTGTCAAATTTTGCCCCGTTATGGGTAAGAATATTGTCATTTTTTTTAACTTGTTCGCTAATTTGACAATATAGGATATAAAGAGTTTCACGGGGCTGAAGTGTGCAGTCGTTTTAAAAACGTTTGTCCGTTTTCCACATTTGTGACACTCGTCCCACTCGATCTCCATGCACTCATCACAGAAAGTCTGACTTGCAGTCGTTTTAAAAACGTTTGTCCGTTTTCCACATTTGTGACACTCGTCCCACACGATCTCCATGCACTCACCACAGAAAGTCTGACTTACGAGTAAATATGGAATAACCTCTTTGGTTTCAGCGTTCGTGTAAGTTTCTATATCGTAGTACATGGTTATACAAGGGCTATTTTTAGGCTTAGCATCTTTCATATAACATACATGCTTCACTCCATCCGCCTTATATTTTTCATGACATGTAGAACAGTGAATTTCGTCGCATATATGTTTGAAATTCCCCAAATTATCCATCATGTGAAACATACCGCACTTACAAATCCTCATTTTCCTGCAAGTGTTAATTGATTTATGGAGTTCAAAGCATTTATTATTGAACAATGTACGTCTACACACATTACATTCCCTCTTCTCGGCTTCAACTACACGACTTTCACATTTGGGGCTTTTACACTGCTCACATACCATGAAGTAATCCTTACAATGTTTCACTATATCATCAGCAAACTCGAGATATCCCTTACACAAATCATGATGCCTTCCATATTTTCGACTTTTATCATAACTAGCGTAGAGAGCCCTTATGTTACGGATGGGGAGATAAGATGTTCCTGACACTCCTAAAATAAGTAGAGGTCTTGTACGATCTCTCACGCAGCTTTTAAAAACATACACAGTCCTACAACGATCATCCATTTCAAGTACGACTATACGTGCATTCATTTCCTGCTCGGCCCTTCTCAGTTCTTCAGGACCCATATTACACTCAAACTCAAGCTTACAATCTCAAGACAGTTTACGAGCACGCTGTACATCCGTAGGCAGCCAAATTCTTTGCGTCCATGTATTTAGCATAGTGAACATATGAGCTAAGATTATTGCTATAAAGCCACAACCACGATCGACGTTTAAATGCTTTCTGTAAATAACCGGAGAATTGAAATTAAGTGTATAAGGTGGGGCACTATGACCCGCAACCAGGAATATTCGGTCAATATCTACCATGAAGTTGTCCATATTGAAGGCTGTACTACTTTGAGAGGCCTGCATTATACGCCCCAAGATACATTCTATGTCTACAGCCGCCAAACGTCTGAACGGTATTGCTACCCAAAAATCATCTACGTCCCCGTCATCTGACCCGACCCTGAACAACAACCTCATCCGGACTTCACGTTCGTCGCGTTTCTGAAGGGCAAACTCCACAACTCGTTCAACTACGCGCCGTAGTCCAACACCGTTGGTATACAGGGAGCCAAGATCAACCCAGACCACATACCGATTTCTAGTCAGGGTAGGGGTGGGGGTAGCGGTGCGCACCAACTCGAATGTTATACCATCCTCCACAGTATGAGAAGCTGCTGCTGCTGTGGAGGAAGTACCCGGAAGTGAACAGGAATAATGGGGCATATTTGAGGAAGGTACTATTGTGGGGGTTGTGTCGTATGACGTAGAGTGTTGGGGCCCTGTGCATCGTCGTTATTCACGGTTCTGTGGAAGAAAAACAAGAATATAAGGAGCAACACTTAAATTTTTTAATATTTTGTAAATGACCCATTTAGCGGTGTGACGTGTTAGAGATGGAATCTGTAGAAAAATTCAGGTTCACAAGCCCATCCACATGTATTATATCTGGCCCTACAGGATGTGGTAAAACTGTATTTATGCTTAAAATCATTGAAGATAAGGGGGAGATGTTCTCAAAATTTGTGCATAAAGTAATATGGTGCTATTCGACGTATCAGTCAGTGTTCAACAAGTACCAAGATGAAATTTTATTCCACAAAGGTGTATATGACGTTAATTCGTTAAAGAGTAATGAGCATACAGTCATTGTAATTGACGGTCTCATGTTGGAAATGGATAAAACGTTTCCGAGATTTTTACAGTGTTCTCCTACCATCTTAACATAAGTGTATTCTTCATCAACCAGAAACTATTTTTCATAAATAGATACATGCGCAATGTGTCGTTAAATACACAATATCTAGTCTTATTCGCACAACGTACAGATGTGTCACAAATTGGGGTATTAGCCAGTCAAATGTTCCCAAATCAGCGTAAGGAGTTTTTGGAGGTTTATAAAGAAGCCACAAGTCAGCGTTATGGATATTTGCTTTGTGACCTTCACCCGTGAAACACGTTTAGGGTGCTTCTAAGAACGCATATATTCCCAAACGAACCTGAAACGGTGTATATTCCAGAATGACAAATAGGCTGAAGAAATATCGTAATTGATAAAAATATATCAACGATTGCCCGGGCGCTGCAACAGATGTTTGTTAAAAATATCGACTCCGACTTTTTAAAATGCATCTGTGAAATCTGTCTTAACGTTATAAAATGTAATGTGCCAATGAAACACCCTCAGAAGGCTCGCTTACGTCGTTACAAGAACATAATACGTGCGCTCGCTCGTAAAAGTCAAACTGTGGGGAAGAAAAAGCGAATTATTGTAAAAGAGGGGGATCATTCCTCCCCATCTTATTTTCAGTTTTGGGATCTTTACTCGCTAGATTGATATAATAAAGAAAGTGGTAGTGATTCCGCACGAGGTGTATGCTTCATTGCAAAATTCAAAGCCTCAGAAGGTTCGCCTACGTTGTTACAAGAACATAATACGTGCGCTCGCTCGTAAAAGTCAAACTGTGGGGAAGAAAAAGCGAATTATTGTACAAAGAGGGGGATCATTCCTTCCCATCTTATTTTCAGTTTTGGGACCTTTACTCGCTAGTTTGATATAATAAAGAAAGTATAGTGATTCCGCACGAGCTGTATGCTTCATTGCAAAGTTCAAAGCCTCAGAAGGCTCGCCTACGTCGTTACGAGAACATAATACGTGCGCTCGCTCGTAAAAGTCAAACTGTGGGGAAGAAAAAGCGAATTATTGTACAAAGAGGGGGATCATTCCTTCCCATCTTATTTTCAGTTTTGGGACCTTTACTCGCTAGATTGATATAATAAAGAAAGTGATAGTGATTCCGCACGAGGTGTATACTTCATTGCAAAGTTCAAAGATTCCAGACACGGCTCTAGAACCCCGTAACAGCAGGCTTAAAAGAATGAAAAGCGAGTTGCTAGCCCTATTAAACAGTGAAAAGTCACCTGATGAGAAAAGGATCTTGTACCAAGAGGCTTTGCAGAAATTTCTTCATGAGTACGAAGATTATAAGAATCCGACAGAGCTCCCCGTGGTTATTAGGCACAGCGCGAGCAACGCTGAGCATGGCAACATAGGACCTGGGCCCGACGTTAGAGATGACCAACCAAAGAATAACGGAACGCAACACATCGAGCATGTATTAAAAAGCAGTCTCCCACATATATTGAGGAATAAAGGCTTAAGTCTTTATAATCTATTGAGTGAGGACTCCATCATACAGTGGGCCGATACAGGCGAGGTCATTGTTGAAGGAACAAAGGTACAAGGATCAAACATCGTTGACATTGTCCATGATCTGGTGAGAAAGTGGGACAGGCCCTCACCAACAGGATGGAACCATCAAGCATATTAAAGCAAGACTACATGTCAAGAAGATACTCTTCTTGGTTAGAGATTAATCCTTACCATTTCATTTTAAATGCTATTAAAGCTATTTTAAATGCTATTAAAGCTAAAATAACGTAAGATTATAAAATTACAACTTAATTCTACACCCACATTGACCCTTTCTAAACGATCAGAATGTGTGTTCATACGTTCGTTTCCTAAGAACCTATGTTATTTGTATAACAAGTCGTCTCTAACCTCACTTCTTTTAGAGATACATTACCTCCTGGTTCTTTTTGAATGCTAGTACTCTCCAATACTACATCGGCAAAGAACAAACGTTCTTTTGTAAATAATTCGCTGAGAGAAATACACTTGGAGGCTGTCGGTTACATCTCAGCATCCACCAGATTCCAGTTTGGGGTTTTTGTTTTAGCCTCTAGTCCTGCCTTATAGCTTAACTTGAGCAATATGCTTTCCTGCCCATATTTATATATCATCATTTATCTTTTCTTTGTCATTTATGTTTAGTCAATTTCATTTAGTCACTTTTGCCCTTCATTTAAGTTAATTTCCGTATAGTTTAATTATACCTATATCCTTTTGTTATACCCATTTAATTAGTAACTTAGTTTTCATTATAAATATAATATAATTTTTTTTATATATTAATTTTCTTCATCCTAACCACTAAGTGTAACTTTTAAATTCCAATCCTAAATTTATTAAGAACCTGGTCTCTTTTTGACATATTTGGCGCTGCGGACAGGATTGGAATAGTTTCACTTGGTCGCTAGTTTGTCGAGTGTTTAAGCTTACAAGTTGGGTTTTGTGTTTATATTTCTCTTGATTTTTCAGGAAGGTTGTACTGCCTTCCTGTGTGTAGACTACTTGCAGTCCGTTATTTTGTGCACCAGACAAGTCGGGTCAGTGCTGTACCTTATCACCTTCCGGGTTCAAAGGTTCTTTCAGTGCCTTAGGAGTTTGACTGTGGCTGTCGAAGCGGAGCGAAGTCACAGGAAGCGAGTCATCAGTCCTCCCCTTCTAAGAAACTGGCTTTATAACCAGCTAAGCCCTTTTTGGTCCTTTTTTTTAACGGGGAAATTCCATTGGGGAGAGTGGTTATAATTTTGTCTATTTTTTTTTTCAGGAGCGTAATTTAATAACAGAAGTGAGGTTAAACTTAGAATTTAGTCTGAGTAAAATTCTTTTTTAAATTTACATTGTATTGTAAGATCCTTTCTATTTACAGATGTGGCAACACCATCTTTAGTTGAACTTATGGAAATCTCTAAAACCATAGGGTTAGACGGTAGTGAAGTAAGTAATTTTATAAAAGAGCAACAAAATAAAACTCGGGAGGAAAAGGAGACAGAGAGAAAGAAAGAGAGCACGAACTTAAAGTTTTAGAACTACACAATCAGTCAGCTAGTCAACGGTCTTCAGCTAATATAAATTCATGCACGAGTGAAATTAAACTCCCATTTTTCCAAGACGGTGAAGATTTAGGAATTTATTTAACCAGATTTGAACGAGTAGCTGAACTTAAAGGTTGGGATTTAGAATCCGAAGGTGCAGTTAGGCGAGTTTCACTTTTAAGAGGGAAAGCATTAGAAATTTACACTATGCTACCCGATGAGATAACCGCGAACTATTATATTACAGGAAACAATTTAGAAGTACTAGGCTAGGTCCAAACCAGACTTACCAACAATTTGGTTATCACCTCAAACGTTGCCTAAAATTTTGGTTGGATGGATGCAAAGTAGAAAGATCTTTTGAGTCTCTTCTGATTTTTTTGTCGTAGATCAGTTCCTCTCTACGTGCACTCCCGAAATGAGAGCTTATGTTAAGAAAAATGGCATTAATAATTTAAAACGCACGATGGAAATTGCCGACAGTTACGCCAGCTCCCACAACATATCCAAAAACTAATCTTAAAACCATACGTAAATCTTTTACTCAACCCACTAAGAATTCAAATGCAGAAGGTTCAACTGAAAATAAACCCCCTGTAAAGTGCTATAATTGCGGTGTTGAGGGTCATACTAAATACAAGTGTCCACAAAATCCTGCACATTTTAAAGTTGCAGATTCAGAAAAAGAGAAAAGGTCAACTTTGCTTTTGACCTCAAAGTACCTAACGTACGTTTAAAATTTGAGGAAGGATCAGTTAATGGGTGCAAAGTATCTACTTTGGTTAGAGATACAGGGTGTACTTGTCTTATAGTTTCGGATAGAGTATTACCACCTGTTCCAGATACTCATGATAAATGGACTATTGTTTACGACTACTTGGGTAGGGCTGATAGATTTCCGATAGTAAAATGTCACCTGTCGTGCACATACTTTGAAGGGTGGACTTATGCCGTCAGAGCCCCCATTAAGTTTTGTTCTGTCCTAATAGGAGAATCCATCCCTTCTGTTGATGTGGATGACATTGCTCAAGTGGTTCAAACTAGAAGTAAAATTAAATCCCCACTAAATCTCCCTCCTCTGTTTAAAATACTTTTAACAATGAAGTTTCATTTGAGAAATTTAAAGAGGCCGTACAACAGTGTCCCACTTTAGTTAACGTCAAAAGGAGCGTGAATGACGGAAAATTGAAGTCTGGAAGTGGTCATTCTTATAAATATGTAAAAGATTGTGATTTATTCTGTAGAGAGTGCATTAATAGCCCTAATTCCGAACTTACAGGGAAAAAAGCTTTAGTTATACCTCTCAAATATCGTAACCTTGTCTTAAAAATAACACATGACTCTCCATTTGCTGGCTACTTTGGTTATACGAAAACTCGGATAAAAGTTTTAGATAAGTTCTATTGGCCTGGAGCTCCTGGAAATATATTAAGATACTGCCGCTCGTGTGATGTCTGTCAGAAAACATCAACAAATGGGCGTGTAAAACCTGTGCCCTTACAAAAAGTCCCAATCATTACGAGGAAAAAATGAGTGAAAAGTTAGACTGGAAGGACGAACACCAAGAGGCTTTCAACAAACTGAAGGATTGTCTCACGAAGGCTCCCATCCTCAAGATACCTGATACAACCAAGATATTCGGATTACGTACGGATTCCTCAAATAAGGGAATAAATGTCCATCTTAAGTGAGTTCTGAAAATGTAATTCGTTACATTTTCTTTTAGGGGGAGATGTCAAGAAGATACTCTTCTTGGTTAGAGATTAATCCTTACCATTTCATTTTAAATGCTATTAAAGCTATTTTAAATTCTATTAAAGCTAAAATAACGTAAGATTATGAAATTACAACTTAATTCTACACCCACAGTAACCCCTTCTAAACGATCAGAATGTGTGTTCGTACATTCGTTTCCTAAGAAGCGATGTTATTTGTATGATAAGTCATCTCTAACCTCACTTCTATTAGAGATACATTACCTCCTGGTTCTTTTTGAATGCTAGTACTCTCCGATACCACATCGGCAAAGAACAAACGTTCTTTTGTAAATAATTCACTAAGAGAAATGCACTTGGAGGCTGTCGGCTACATCTCAGCATCCACCAGATTCCACTTTGGGGTTTTTGTTTTAGCCTCTAGTCCTGCCTTATATCTTAACTTGAGCAATAAACTTTCCTGCTCATATTTATATATCATCATTTATCTTTTCTTTGTCAATTATGTTTAGTCAATTTCATTTAGTCACTTTAGCCCTTCATTCAAGTTAATTTCCGTATAGTTTAATTATATATCCTTTTGTTATACCCATTTAATTAGTAACTTAGTTTTCATTATAAATATAATAATTTTTTTTATATATTAATTTTCTTCATCCTAACCACTAAGTGTAACTTTTAAATTCCAATCCTAAATTTATTAAGAACCTGGTCTCTTTTTTTTAGTATACATTGAGGAATAAAGGCTTAAGTTTTTATAATCTATTGAGTGAGGACTCCATCATACAGTGAGCCGATACAGGCGAGGTCATTGTTGAAGGAACAAGGGTACAAAGATCAAACATCTTTGACATTGTCCATGATCTGGTGAGAAAGTGGGACAGGCCCTCACCAACAGGATGGAAGCCTTAAGCAAGACTACAACAAATAAATGTCCCCAAAACATTGGTAGATAATCTGAATGGGTTAAAAGACTTGGATCAAGTGTCGCATGTGTCACAACTGAGTACGCCAGCGCCCTCAGCAGTAGCGTCTCAGAAGAGGAGAAAGAAGAGAACAAACGGCCAACCTTATCCACGTGTCTCTAAAATACGCAAATGGCTAACATATTAAGTAAACGCTATTATGACATTTCTAACCCCGCCTCCTATGGCGGCGTTAATAGACTGTACAGAGGTGTTTCCGGAGTAGGGAAAAAAGATGTTGGCAGGTTTTTCCGGGAGCAGGATGCTTATACACTTCATAAACCGGTGAGAAAAAGGTTTAAAACGGCCAAGACAACAGCGGCTTCGATTAACTCTATTTGGCAAGCAATTTAACAGACATGCAAAGATATTCAGTGTATAATGATGGCTACTGCTACATCCTATTGATAATAGATGTATTCTCTAGATATCTGTGGTTAATCCCACTGAAAAATAAATCGCCTGAAACAGTTGCTAAAGCGACCAAAACGCTGATGCTTAAAGAAGATAGGGTTCCTGGCTATTTTTGTATGGATATGGGGAAAGAATTTATAGGCCGCGCTTTTCAGAACATGTTGACAGAGTTTAATATCAGTTACTACACTAGCAGTTCTATAAATAAGGCGTCTTTAGCTGAAAGAGTTCAACGTACCATAAAGGAACGCATGCATCTCTATTTTACACATAAAAACACATACAGATATATAAACGTTCTGCGTTCTGGGGTCATTGGCGTCGTCATACAACCGTTCACACCACCGTACGATTGGCACAACACCTAAAGAAGTTTTAGAAAGAGGTACGCGTCCAGAGGTGAGAAGAGATGGAGCACCGCCACCACAGTCTACACATTTCAAAATCAATGATTATATCACTGGGGAATAAAAAAAGTTTCTTGGTGCCTGAGATTTTAGACCTTATTCTGGATATTTTCATGCCACTGATTCAGAAAATATCATCCATTTTGTTCTAGCAGCTCTAGTTTTTGAGATATTGCATACGTCATTACCTACTTTATTACCCTTCTGGAACGGTATTATGAGTTGCTTGTAAATCTAAATGCATCTGTATAATTAAATTGTAGCTATGATTTTGCTGATGTTGCTGTTTTGCATGTGTATTGTACATGTACTAACGTGAATTCTTTCCTGTTACAGGTGTTGACATGGCTTCATCACGAAGAAAGTGTTTAAATCATCCAGATGTGTTTTGTTTTATCTGCGGAGAGTACACGTTCATTGAACAGAGAAAAACTATTACTGATTTTGTGAAAAAAGCTTATTTTGCCTATTTCAAAGTACAACTAGGGGACCAAGATAAGCCATGGGCTCCTCATGTTGTGTGTAAAACGTGTACGGAGCATCTGCGGCAATGGACCAACGGAAAGAGGAGGTGCCTGAAATTTGGTATACCAAAGGTATGGAGAGAACAGAGAAACCACAGTGATGACTGTTACTTTTGTTTGGTGAATATAAAGGGCATCAATGGACGTAACCGGAGTAAATGGACGTATCCTGACATAGACTCAGCTAGACGGCCTGTTTCACATTCAGATGAGATACCTGTCCCATCATTCAGCCATCTTCCAGAGCTCCCTCAAGAAGATGATGAATCTGCTACTGACAAAGAAAGCATATGTGGGCAAAATGACAGTGATTTCGAAGGACCGTCATCAGTTGCAGAAGGTTTTAGTCAACACGAATTAAACGACCTCATAAGGGACTTAAGTCTTTCGAAGAAATCGTCTGAATTGTTAGCTTCCAAGCTGGGAGAAAAAAATTTACTGCTGCCGGGAACCAAAATCACGTTATATCGCGACAGAGAAAAGGATTTACTGCCCTTCTTCTCAAAAGAGAACGATTTAGTTTTCTGCAACAATGTGCGCGGATTGCTGATGAAAATGGGCATATCGGAATACACACCAAGTGAATGGCGGTTATTCATAGCTCCAAACGGAGCCTAAAATGTGTTCTTCTACACAACGGCAACAGATACAGATCAATCCCAATTGGTCACTCAGTCGGTATGAGAGAAGAGCACTGGACAGTCGCCCTAGTCCTAGAAAAGATATCATACTGAGACCACCAATGGGTGATCTGTGTGGATCTGAAGATGGTGAATTTTCTCCTGGGCCAGCAGAGCGGGTACACCAAGTACCCGTGCTTTATATGTCTCTGGGACAGTAGAGCTAAAGATGAACACTGGGTGAGAAGACAGTGGCCTCTGAGAGAAAACATGGTGGTTGGAGAAAAAAATATCATCAAAGAAGCTTTGGTTGACAGAGAAAGGATCATATTGCCACCACTGCACATCAAACTAGGTTTGATGAAACAATTTATAAAGGCTTTGAACAGAATGGGACGTGTTTTGGCTACATATGTAGAAAATTTCCTGCGCTGAGCATGGAAAAGCTGAAGGCAGGTATTTTCGATGGACCGCAAATCCGGGAACTCATGAAAGACCCGCGTTTCCAAGATTCAATGGACAACATTGAGGCACGTGCGTGGTCATCGTTTAGTATGGTTGTGAAGAATTTCCTTGGGAACTATAAGGCCGATAACTACGGTGAACTAGTGGAGAATATGCTCTCTTCTTTTTGTAAACTTGGCTGTAAAATGAGCATCAAACTGCATTACCTCCACAGTCATTTGGATCGTTTCCCAGATAACCTCGGTGATCTAAGCGAGGAACAGGGTGAACGATTTCACCAAGAACTAAGGACCATGGAAGAACGGTACCGCGGACGATGGGATACTCACATGATGGCAGATTACTGCTGGAGCATCCAACGCGAATGTCCTGGCACATCCATCGCAAGAAATCTCAGAAACGCGGTTTATGTGAGATGTCTCAATGAAAGAATTTTTTTTGCCGTTCGTGTCTCAAGCTTGTTTGAATTTAAGAAATATTTTTCGTACCTTATGCTTGTTTGATGTTAATACACTATTTTTGCTGACATTCATCATACTTTTGTATTCAATTGACAACAACAGTGATTGCCAGTCAGCAATTATATAATATTATATACATTATATAGAAATATATATAGATATATATCATATCTTGATAAGCAGAGCTGATGGAGAAAAACTAATGTCATTTTTAGAATCAGCGACCTCAATATACCCAGAAACAGGTCTAACATCTAAGTCACCAAAAGTTGTGTTCCCCAGTGTTATGTAAGGCTATCATGTTCGGGAAATAAATTCGCGAACGAATTTGAGCAAGGATGGACACGTGAGATTTTTAAAGTTAGTGCTATGAGACCTAAAGGCGAGATAATGATGTATTACGTTGAAGATTTGAATGGGGAAGAGATCGCTGGAGGCTTTTACCGCGAGGAGATGCAGAAAGTGACATTTAATTTAGGAAAAAGTGTGTTTAAAATTTAAAAAATTTTAGGCAGCAAAGGTTCAGGAAAGAGAAAAATGTACCTGGTGAAATGGCTGGGTTACCCAGAAAGCTTCAACACCTATATAAAAGCTGCTGCAATAATGAAGCTTAAATAGTATGCAACATGGCTCTTTGCCACTTCTATGTCACACTCCCGTCCTCTTCTTCTCTGTCTGTACATCCTAACAACAACCTGGCCAGGACACACCACAAACAATTGAACACATTATACAGACTGTACCGCTCTAGCACAACAACGAACACAACACATCACTAGTGCGCTGAACCTCTGGTCCACTCCGGAGAGGGCGATCGGTTACCTGCGTGCCGCCGGCTTGCTCGATCAGGGTGGGCTGATCGGCTAAACAACAACAACCTGGCCAACTTTATGAGAGAACTCCACGGACCCATTGAATTAGAGCGTGATTCGTATGAGGTGGGTTTATGTGAAATCCATTTAGCTACCAAATTTTTAACTCTTGAAAATGAGCAAATCATATTTCTGATCCTTAGAAGAATCGATGAGTGCGAAAAATTAGACATAACCTTAGACAATACCATGCGATCAGTCCTCTTCGGTGAGGTACAGTACTGTTGTACAAATGTAAAGCTAGGAATCGGTCATTATGACACAGACATGGACATTGTGACGGGGTTAAACAACAGTCTTGAAAAGTCGTACCTGACAAACGATTTACTTTTTGAAGTCGTAAACATAGACACACCTGCATGCACATTCAAGTTAAAATCAACGCTTAGTAGAAATATTAAATATAAAAAGCTGTTCACAGTTGTGGCTGAGGGTCGATATTGTGCAGCTCTCCAAAGAGATACCTTTCACGAGGCACAACATGACTTGTCCAGCTAAATGTATCAGTTGAAGATGGAGAAATTGGGTGAAAACTGCCCATCCCGAGACATGTGCTATATTTACAGCAATATCGTAGAGCATCAATTTGTTGGGGACACCCAGGCGCGCCTCCTGCGCATTACACACATCCCCAACCACAGAGGGAAAAGTTTGAGTATTACATATGACAAGCCCTATTATGCGAATGTTGCGACTAATCTATTAACTAATATATAGGTATATATAAGAACGATTGAGGGGAAAAATTTCCCATTCGGTGATGGGAGCTTAACAGTGAAGCTACACTTTCGTCGCATTCAGTTATAATGACCCGAAGGCCATTCATAGTCTATCGAGAGGTGAGATATCAGCGTGGTAGTAGGCTTGGATCCATTTTTTCAACCATGCTACGCACCGCTGTCCCCCTGTTGAAGAGGGGTGCTAGATACCTCGGGAGGAAGGCGTTACAATCAGGTTTTAACGCGGTAGAAGATATAATGGGTGGAACTAAGCCTAAAGAAGCTCTAAAAAAAACATTTAAAAAGTACACGGGACGAAATCATCAAAGATGCAAAGAGAAAAATGCGTGGTGGCGGAAAGAAGAGGGCTGTCAAGAAGAAGGGGTTACCATTACGTGGCGCTAAATGTAAAAGGAAATAAAAAAGAAGTGCTCTAAGTGTATGAAGCCTATGGCTGATCAGTTTTTTAACTGATATAAGCTGAGGACACTACTCTCACGAATCATAGGCTGATTACTAGTTGTCGAGAGAGGTGGTACTATTTCTGACTCGTCATGGCGCGTTTCATCCATCCGTGTAGTTCACTATGCTGTTAATCGGAACTGTCCCTCTTTGATATGTCCCCTACTCAGGTTTATATTGAGCATAACGACTTTATTACAATTAACCCATTAAACACAATTCGTCTGAGTGCCTCTATAGAATTCGTGATACCCAGCTCAGGCCCTACTTTTTTGACCCGAGCTGCATGCACATGTACGCTAACTGCGTATAGCCCAGTCAGATGGAACGGACTGCGATGACAGTTTCTGCACCCTGAAACCAACTCTCTACACCCATATCAGCCAGTGTGAGGTGTATTTAAATCAGGTTAACATCTCGGCAGGAACGGGGTATTATCACCTACGAGCCTATCTGGAAAATGTCCTCACTTTTAAAAGAAGCGAAGACACCTTTTTAACCGCCGAGGATATATAGACTAAAGATGAAAGTAGTATAAAGGATAAATTTAAAAACTCTAAAAGATGTACGAATGTTTTGGCCGTCTTCATACAGACTCACGTTCCAGGAGAAACTGCTTATGAACGTCATCGATCTGAACTAAAGCTCAACCGCAAGAGTCCTGAGATCTGCATAAATCTGGGGGTCTTATCAAGAAGGGGCGAAAAACCCGTTGTGATACACATCATGGAAACATATTTACGTGTACGTCGAGTGAAATTAAGTTCCCGAAATATGTAGAAATTGAAAAAAAATTTAATACACGCAACGGTAAATACCCAATTAACAGAGCATAGATCCAACTATACCGGTGTATAGTTGGATCTATACTCTGTTAATTGGGTTATTTTACTGTTGCGTGTATTAAATTTTTTTCAATTTCTACATATTTCGGGGAACTTAATTTCACTCGACGTACACGTAATGTTTCCATGAGGTGAAGCAGCTAGAAAACGTGCCATGGGAATTCTGCCTAAAAGGATATTAATTGGAATGCAGATCACACGCTTCGACGAATGGAAAATATTAAAAAGAGCGCCTTTAAATTCGAGAATTTCGGCCTTAAAAATATAACATACGTAAATGGCGTCGCACTGGGTGGCCTTTGATTACGGACTACTCATCAGACGCTTGTTCCCGCTCTGCGCAAGAGCTTATAGTAGTCTGGTTCATAATGCTGGGGCCTGTGACGAGTTTGAGTTTGGCGTAACGCAGAAGAATTTGTGGAAGAATTTAACCTTTATTCATTTGATATTACGCCTGACTTTCTGCTAGTATAAACACACAAGTCCGCACAAAGTGGAACATCTCAGTCAGGTTTGAATTTGCCACCCTTAGACGCGCCTATTAGCGTACTCGTGTGCCTCGAATCATAGGCTCTAATTTGATCGTTTCGGGAACGTGGTCACAGACTTTTAAAAAAATGGATGCGAATACACTCCAGAGAGTAATGAAAAGTGACGAATCACACGCTCCACAATTTATCGTCGTGTTTGCGAAGAATGAAATATTGAAATTGCCAACTACGAGGGACTGGTATGGGATTATCGTGAACACCGTCATTGTGGGGGGGGGGGGTGAGGGGATTCAATTGGTTTGCAATCTATTTTTTAAAAATAGGGAAAATGTACTATTTTGATTCACTTGCACTCAACCCTGGGCGTGATCGTGTTATTGTAAAATTTATTGAACAGTTGCATATTCCTGAAATTGTATGGAATCCTCCTTACCGCCTCCAATGATATTTAAGTAACACTTGTGGGATGTATTGTCTTTCAATTCTCCTACACATGTCACGTGGGAAGGGATTTATAAAATTTTAAATTATATTCGATTTGTCGATTTGTGCGACACTGAAATGAATGACGAGTTGGTATGCAGACAGATAAAAGAAGGTACCCATTTGTGAGCACTCATATTGTGTAAAGTTGTTGTACATATATATATATATATATATATATATATATATATATATATATATATATATAATTGTGTAAAGGCGTATTTGTAAAATGTCTCCATTAAGGCTTATTTAATGGACCTAGTTCTGTAAGCCGCTTTGTACATGTTTTCTACCATTTAATAAATTAAATGAAAATACAATGTATTTTTTGTTCTTAACCCCCAAAAAACTTACATTAGTTCCTCGATGACCTGGCATTCGTTGGACCGGATGTGAGCCAATACCTCGACCCCTGTATTCAAGCCATGGCGGGCTGCGCGGTAAAGCCTCCAAATCATTTACTTCCCTTTCATCAAAGCTGTCACGAAAACTTGTTATATCATGTTCGAGCTCCGTATCGGCCCTTTAAGGAGAAATTAACATGCTTAGTTCATACTGATTCTTTTTAATTAAAGTCCATTTTTTCATGAATTGTGTTCAGAAATCGTAGCTCAGTGCAAACTAGTCTATAATTGACGATAACCGCTAATGACATTTACTATAAAATGCGAGTAGACAAAATACATTAGTTCCTCGATGACCTGGCGTTCGTTGGACCGGATGGGAGCCAATACCTCGACCTCGGTATTCAGGTGACTGGGTTGGCTGTGCGGTAAAGCCTCCAAATCATTTATTCCCCTTTCATCAAAACGAAAAGTAGCTGTAACATGGTCAAGCTCCGTTTCGGTCCTTTAAGGAGAAATTAACATTAGTTTATACTGAATCAATTAAAGTTAAGTTAAATTAAAGTTTAATCAAAGATTACAATAAGAGAAAATGCGATTAGGAAGCCTGGCAAATTATAATCACAAAGCAGATATCACCTTCGTCATAATGAACAATTCAATTCGGGCGGAAGCTAACCAAAGGTGTGTATATATATATATATATATATATATCACTGGTAACAAAGAACCTAATTTTCCGTTGCGTAGTTGTTAAAAGTAGTTTCAAAGTATGAAGTGAATCCTATTTTATAATTTGTATTAAAAGGGCTCTGTTTCAAATACTTTTATTTTTAACAAAGTTTCCTTTCGGCAAAAGTTTTCTTCTTTGAAAAAGTTAAGGTCTTAAATTTTAAACTCGTTTATGTTATAAGTTGCATTAAAAAGTGCACATTTGGAGCTTTACGGAACAATCTCGAAGCGTATGTGGAAAGTTTGTACGAAGTTTGTATATATATATAATATATATATATATATATATATATATATATATATGTG
Organism: Bathynomus jamesi; assembly: GCA_023014485.1. NCBI lineage: Eukaryota > Metazoa > Arthropoda > Malacostraca > Isopoda > Cirolanidae > Bathynomus > Bathynomus jamesi. The sequence continues at coordinate 804,211 of JAJOZX010001429.1, read as the reverse complement.
TGTGTGTATATATATATATTATATATATATATATATATTATGTGTGTGTGTGTGTGTATATGCTGCAAACCCACAAGGAAAAAGAAAAACGATTCCAAGGCCTTTCGTGTATTCAGAGCTACACCTCGTCAGGGAATGAAGATAAAAGGCGAGATGCCCATAAATATATACAACGTACAGGAAAAACAAAAATTAGCACATACTTAACAAGGGTTAATGAGGCAAAAGAAATTTTAACAAGATATTGTCAATTTTATACATTCCCGCACTGTTATTGAAATTGTTTTTAAATGAATAAATGCACATTCTAGAATATTTCTTCCTATTATATCTGTTTTTAACAAGCGCTTTAGAACTATCTCACTTGATGCTATGGTTACATCTATACATATGGTTAAATAGAGCCTTGGAATTATTAGCTGTTCTACATGCATATTTATGCTGTTTTACCCTAATATCTAACGTTTTACCGGCTTCTTAAAAACAGATATAATAGAAAGAAATATTCAAGAATGTGCATTTATTCATTTTAAAAACAATAGGCTAGGCAGGCCTATACGTTAAGCCCCGCCCAAATTTCACTGAGCCAATAGGAAGTTCGCGAATCGGGTATTGTGAGATGTTCACAATTACGATCCCCGTTTTATAAAAGGGGCACTTTCATCTCAGGGCCTCAATTCAGTCGGTTTTTTTGGAACTGCTTTTGAAATACCTCACCATGAGCCAAGAGCCGCAGCTCTACCTCCGGATTTGTTTGAAGACGAGGATGACTCATTGCTGTCTGAAATTTATCTTTTCGCTGCGACTGACCAGAATGAACTTCTTTCAACGCAGACTGTTGCAGAAATTTGTGACGGCGAGAACAATTTTCCCGCTAACGACTTTACAGAGATGTAATTAATTTGTGATTATATACGTGGTGTCATTCACTGCATGTATTATAATTTTTAAAATTTGTAATAAATGCGCTTTGAAAAATAGTTTGTGATTTAAGCGGAAGGCCGGGCTATGTATATACAACGTTTCAATCAGTGTTAGTTAATTTATAAAAAGCCGTAATAAAACGAAGTGAAGGGATATCTGTCCAGAGGTCGAGGCCCGGTCTGTGTATATATATATATATATATATATATATATATATATATATATTCCTCTGTGTATTTTGGTAAAAAACAATGTTTTTAATTAGTCCTCATTCTGTTTCCTTCGTGATTATTTCGGAATATATATATATATATATATATATATATATATATATATATATATATATATATTAAAAAGCGTAGTTCCTACGTTTCCTGACTTTTGGTCCACCATATATATTATATATATATATATATATATATATATGGGATGAATTTCACAATAAAACACGTGAAATGAATGAATGCTGCAAACCCAAAGGAAAAAGAAAAACGATTCCAAGCCTTTCGTGTATTCAGAGCTACACCTCGTCAGGGAATGAAGATAAAAGGCGAGATGCCCATAAATATATATGGGCATCTCGGCTTTTATCTTCATTCCCTGACGAGGTGTAGCTCTGAATACACGAAAGGCCTTGGAATCGTTTTTCTTTTTCCTTTTGGGTTTGCAGCATTCATTCATTTCACGTGTTTTATTGTGAAATTCATCCCATATATATATATATATATATATATGGTGGACCAAAAGTCAGGAACGTAGGAACTACGCTTTTTTATATATATATATATATATATATATATATATATATATATATAATATATTCCGAAATAATCACGAAGGAAACAGAATGAGGACTAATTAAAAACATTGTTTTTCACCAAAATACACAGAGGAATATATATATATATATATATATATATATATATATATATATATATATATATACAGACCGGGCCTCGACCTCTGGACAGATATCCCTTCACTTCGTTTTATTATGGCTTTTTATAAATTAACTAACACTGATTGAAACGTTGTATATACATAGCCCGGCCTTCCGCTTAAATCACAAACTATTTTTCAAAGCGCATTTATTACAAATTTTAAAAATTATAATACATGCAGTGAATGACACCACGTATATAATCACAAATTAATTACATCTCTGTAAAGTCGTTAGCGGGAAAATTGTTCTCGCCGTCACAAATTTCTGCAACAGTCTGCGTTGAAAGAAGTTCATTCTGGTCAGTCGCAGCGAAAAGATAAATTTCAGACAGCAATGATCATCCTCGTCTTCAAACAAATCCGGAGAGAGGTAGAGCTGCGGCTCTTGGCTCATGGTGAGGTATTTCAAAAGCACTGTTCCAAAAAAACCGACTGAATTGAGGCCCTGAGATGAAAGTGCCCCTTTTATAAAACGGGGATCGTAATTGTGAACATCTCACAATACCCGATTCGCGAACTTCCTATTGGCTCTCAGTGAAATTTGGGCGGGGCTTAACGTATAGGCCTGCCTAGCCTCCAACCAGATGTCATGGGCTCCGCCCACAGGGTTGTCATTGGCTGCCCCGTGAAATCGGGCGTGTCATATATACCCATTCGTAGAGAGAAACGCCTTGTTTTTGGTCTTGCTTTCGGGCGCCGATGAGTTGGTGGGGAAGGGAGATTTGAACGTATGATAAGCATCCAATTATATGAGGTGCTTAACGAGGTTGGAAGATAAATTTGTGAATCGGTTTGTGTTGACCCATCTAAAATACGTACGGAAAATTTATTATTTCCTCTGAAAAATAAAACGTCAGAAACGAAGATAATTTTAAAACCAATTATCCATGAAGATGAAGGAAAGAAAAAATCATCAGTGCGCGAAGGTCTACAGCACTTCGGAACAATTCTCGTAGTTGTAAAAGTTTATTGGCGTCCTGCTTTATCGTACGATACAATCTCGTAAAATAAATTTTAAAAAATAACAGAGATGTGTGGTGGATGCTATTCATTAAACCAGAAAGTAATACGAAAGAGGATATATATATATATATATATATATATATTTATATATATATATATAAAATAAAAAATATACAAAACGCTGTAGTATAACCATCAATATATTTAATTATTTAATATAACTGTATATACATATATTTTTTTCCATAAATATTTGTCCTATTGTTCAGCTATTTACATCGTTTAATTAGGAATTGTTTAGGAAGGTTTTTTGTTTATTATCGCGTTTGCCTTCTCTTCATTTCCGTCCTTTATTATATTCCCTTTCTATTTATTCATTTGTGCTGTACATTTTCACCTTCATTTTAATGCTATGTGTATCATTTATCCTGCTTTATTTTTAATTTTCAGAAGTTACAGATGAAAAAGACCTTGATATCCACTTCAAGTTAGCCGGAGAGAGAGTTAATTAATGCAGTTTGGCATGATTATAAATTTTGTGTACGTTTTTTGTACCAATTTTCAGAATTTTTTTAGATGAACTCTTTTCCGGAATTGCACATATATAGGGTCTCCTTTGCTTTCGATGGCTTCGGCCCGAATTGTTCATTCTGGCGAAGGTCAAGGTTTATTTTCCACTTTAGACTTACAGCTTAACCAGCAACACTAGGATACACAGGGTTCCCATTTATCTACCAGCCGTGAAAGGGTGTTTACAAATCCACCTTAGACCTACTTTTTAACGGGGATATATATTATATATATAATATATATATATAATATTATATTATATATTATTATTATATATTGGATCGAAGTTGGTACCAGAAAGCGAATAAACATCCAATAGTTGTCGTTTCATCTATGAAATGTGAAAATCACAAAGAAATGCATTTTGATAACATCAGAATGCGAATTTAGCTTTTAAGTTTTTATTTTTTTCTGTTGTCGCTTCATGCGTAAAATCCCGTATGCGGCATACGCGCAACCAAAACAAAGCAAACCCAAAATTATTAACTTGTTTCTATAAGCATAAATATCAACGTTTTGCTTGTATTTTTATATAATTATTAATTATGCATCTTTATTAAAAAATAATGGTAAAATATTATATTTCCTGTGACCGTTCACGCTTATTTCTTACATATTGCTATTCGCATTAACACTTTTCATTATGTTTCAGATTTTCAAGTGTAAATAATGCCGAAAGCGAAAACAAGACACCTGACCCGAAAGAAAAATGAAGAAAAGTATGGAGGTGGTCCTTGTGAATTATTAATGACCGAACCAAGCACTTACAGGCAGCTGATTCAATACTATTATGACTATTATGGGCCTTAGTG